>CABHPP010170940.1:17200-42578 GCA_902168425.1 Peromyscus attwateri | reverse complement strand
ATACAAAGTATAACATTGGTTATTTCATTGAGCTTCAGCCTAATGGGGCACATTTTATGATTCAGCAAGTTGCAAGTTTGAAAATCAAGAGATCTTGACACAGAGGGCTGCTTGTCCACTCTGCCTGCTTTCCCAGCCACTTTGAAGTTCCATTCTACTACTCAGCACTGGTCCATGAAGAGGTACTGGTCATGTGGTAATTTAAAAATGCTACCAATTAATCTCCCGGGTAATTTTCACCTAGGAGCTGATTATGACATTTGTCAATATACACTGACTGAGTTTAAAGAATGTGCACATTTTCCCCTCTATTGTCATCTAGGGCCATGTTAGGTCAACAGCTCTGCCATCAACTTCTTACAATCTACACTCCCGTAGTTTACTTCTTTTTGCTACATCCTCCGGCATTACCTAAAATAGAATTGTATCTTTTATAACACAATGTCCACATTTGAAGTGCTTGCCACTGCCTTTGCTAACTGTGTTAAGTCTACTCCAAACCCCAAGTTTAAGTAGAATCCGTTGTAACTCACTGTGTTTAACAGTACATGTGTTAACAGAATCAGACAGCTTGTCTAACTCAGCATCTGCTATGCAGGTAGATGAAGCCAGAGAAACAAAGAGGCTGGAACAAAGGCCATGGGAACCAATCCAGGTGACAAGACACTGGGGAAAATGCCTTTGTGGGTAATGGATCCAAATATTAACAGTATTTATTGAATTGTTATTATATGACTGACATTTTCCAAGGAATTTGTACAAATTAATACATTTAATCTTCACAGTAGCTCTAAGAGAGAAGTAGTTTTCATGATCCTTTGTGGATACAGGTTTTGAAATAACCCATTTTTTCCATGGCTGGTGATGAACAAAAGCTTGACTTCTGCTCCTGGCTTGTAGCAGAGTTCCTGGCACACCAGACTCCATCATGAATATTGATTGAAGTGAATAGCAGACCAGATGTGTAGCACAGGTTCCCTTGATGTTTCTCCTTTGCAGCAGCTCCTGGCATATATTTGACAAAGAATAATTGTCATAATTTAATTTCTAGTCTTTGCTTGCCTCTCTAATCTGATCCATGTGAAGATGACATCTTGGATGTCATCAAGATGGATTTGGTAAAGAAAGATGGGGATAAAATGTGTCATGGTGTTTATAATCAAAGAGAGTGATTTTAAAAAGTTTAAACTTACATAGAGATGGAGACGGTTAGCTATTTACTTGACTCCTGGTGCCTCTAAATTCCCAATGTTTCCTTTCAGAATATACCTCCAAAAAATGCAAATGTCAGGGCTTTATCCTTGAGAAGCATTGTAATCTATAAGGCTGTTTGTTGTGCATTTTTCCTGGAAACATCAACAAAGGTCTAGTCAGTCCAGATTTCATAGCAAAGATATATTAAAGAATACTTTTGCTCAAACCTCTTGTGGTGAACAGTGGGTTTAATTAGGATTACTTAAAGGATGCTGGGCAATGCATGTAGAGCTGCACCACTGAAGAAAAAGCATGCTCTCAGCATATGTCACCTGCTTGTGGAGCTTTGAAAAGAATTCTATGTCCACAAACTCTTCCAATGTAGCAACTATCAATGGCAGATAAGTCATAGGAAGAGTGAAACCTCTGAGAATATCCCTGCCAGCCATTGTTAGCTGTATACATTTTGGGGGAGTGAGGAGACTTCTTGAACTTCTTCATAGTGGAAAGTTAATAGATCCTAACTTGTTCAAGTCACATGTGAGGAATCACAGCTGGTAAAGGAACTGAAGTGGACAACTGCCGAGTCATGACCAGAGTATAGCTCCTTACTGTACATTACACAAGAGATGGCTCCTTAAGGAGTGTGGGGAGGTTTGTATGGGTGTTACTCTTAACCAGAAAGTGCAGTATTCACTGTGAAACCTGATCTGCTGGCTTGCCTCAGCCTTGTGAAGCAGACAGTGAAGACAATCCAGTTTCAAGAGCTTTGTCAGGTGCCTACCAGAAAACAGCCTGCAGCCCATGGATAGAAGTTGTTCTTTCCCATCAGTATGTGTTGTATGAGACTTTCCCATGAAGTTATAACACAAATGTCTACTCACCTCAGACAACAAACAATGACAGAAAAAGGTAAAGATACCAGCAAAGTCCAATTTGGTAAACCAGTGAGTTTATTGGGGTTAGTTACAGGAGATCTGCATCACTGAAAGTCATCCCAGAATGGGTTATGACTCATGGACCCTGGAACTCTGGAGCTCTATGCCTGATTTGCAGCTACCTGGGTAGGTGTAGAGTTTCCTCTCCTTACTACTTATAAAACCTTGGAGAATGGGATGGGCTTGCAAATCTGTTAAGTTTCAGGATTTCCTCAGACTAGTGAGTAGTTCCTGCTGAATCATAGCAATCCTCCCTTCATAGCTTTCTGATTCTCTTTTTTCAAAGATGTATTTATTTATTTTTCTATTTGATTGTATGTATGTCAGTGTACCATGTGTGTGTTTGATGTTCTCGGAGGTCAGAAGAGGTCATCAGATACCTTGGAACTGGAGGTACAGACATTTGTGAACCACCCTGTGGGTACTGGGATCCAGAACCCAGTCCTCTGGAAGGAAAGTACTTTTAACTACTGGGCCATGTCTTCAGCCTAACTCTTTAATGATTATGAGCTTCTCCCCAGGGTGGAATGTTTTGTTTGAAGGAAAGGGTATACAGCACTTTGAGATGCTGGGGACTGGAGACATCGAGAGTGAATCATCATAGCTCTGACATCATTGTCATGAAACCTAGTATGTCTCTCACTTGTCCATTTCTCCATCTTACAGGACTGTAATGAATAATTAATGGATGTGTCAACATTGAGAATCATGTATTCTCTTTAATCTCTACAATTCCCTCTAAATATAATATTTTTTTGATCTACATGGCCTGAAAGCTCTCTGAGCTGAAATGTTAATTGTTGCCTATGAGCAATTTTTGTTTCCCTGACCTAAAAGATTCTTATTTCTACCTTCACCATAATAGGTGTTGATTTCCTATAGTTGATGGTAAGATTTCTTAAAGTCTGGTATATTTAGGCATTTTAAAATCAGGTGATAGACCAAAGTAGACCTGACCTCCTTCACTTCCCTGTGCTCTTCATGCACTCCAGTGCTTTTAAGTCTCCTTGATTTGTTTAAGAAAAATGTCATGCTGCTTTTTCCTATTACCTTACAGTTATTTCTCCCAATGAAGAAGCAACTTTGTATCCAGAGATACTTCATGCCCAATGCTAACTTTACTGATAAACAACCTTCCCTTACATAATTAAAATAGCCTGAAGTCTGAACTTAGAAGAAAATCCATCACCAAGGTTTTCCTGGAAGAGAGAGCCAACTGAGCAGCTAAACACTGGTCCTCCAAATGTGAACTGATTACACACCAGGCTGAAAAGCTCAGAGGGCTGTGCAAATGAATCTCCACTTTTGCTCTTTACCATTTTAGTTTTAGCTATGGATGTTCTAATTTGCTAAATTGGCCAAAAATGAAAGAAAATTAATGTGCTTGTAGGTGATTCAAACCTTTTTCTCAGACTCCCTTTCCCAAGCATGGCTGGGAGATAGCTTCTGGAAAGAACAAACAGACAAGCAAAAACCAAATGCAAAATGAATCAGCATAAACAAGCAAACAAGAAAATCGAACAAGCTGGAAATGGACAAGACTCCTCAGTGTCTCTACCCACATTTACACCCTCCCTTCTTATGTTTCCCCTGGCTTAATTATTCATTTTCACTGATTATTCCTGAGTGTGATTGGATGATAGAGAAAGGCATGGTATTTATTTGTATAATAGAGTATGGGAATGCTGGTTTCACAGCTTCTTACTGCTCACTCACATCCAACCTCCTTTACATTTCAGGACTTTACTCTGTTTTCCTTCTCTCTCCTCTCCTTTTCTTCTCCCTGTGTACTTTTCCAGTTCCTTTTTTTTTTCCTTTTTGAGTCAAGGTTTGTTTCTCTGTGTTGTTTTGATTCCTTGCTCTGTAGACTACCTGGCCTCGAACTTACAGAGATCCACCTGACTCTGCTTCCCAAGTGCTGGAATTAAAGGCGTGCGCCACCACCGCCCGGCTTACTTTTCCAGTTCCTTATATCTACCTCTCAGACATCCTCCTTTTACCTTTACTCGCTTCCCTACCATCCCCATTTCCCCTGCCAATTACAGTTAATAAGAATAATCAGTATAAATAACATTCCTCCAAGGTGAAGTTATGGACAGGCATTTTTTCTAGCTGCAACTCATCACCTTTGTGAATAGTGTGTCTTATGAGCAGTGAGCATGGGCTATGTATGAGTGTGACAGAGGACATATTAGGTGCTGAAATTATGGGGATAAATGATACACATCCCCTTTACTGATAATTCAGTAGAAAGATGACATATGTAACTGTTTTGATTGACAGAGTTCAATATATGTGATGAATAATTAAGCAATGGTTTCATTTTCCCAATAATTTCCACAGCTGTGCTTAGCTAATCTACATCTCTTCCTCAAGCCTGCTCTTATTTAGTGTGACCTTAACTGACAGGATTCCAGCTAGCATTTATTAATTTATAATTTCTAGGTGTGATCCTTGGCACTAAACATTGCTTTGGTTAATAATTGGAGCTTCATTCACTGTAAATATGTATGAAATAGCATGACATAGAATTTTCTATTCTCAACTTTTCAACCAATCATATGGTTTGAAAGTCCAACTTTGGCTGGTCTTAACAGCTACCACTTGAGAGACATAACCTCCAACGAGTTGAAAGGTCAGTCATGATAGCTCACACTTCTAGTTCCTTCCAGCACGCAGGGGGGCAGAGATGTGAGAATCATTGGAGCCACAATTTAAGAGCACCAACTCAAGGATACTTTGTAGTTAGAGTTTTTTTTTTCTCTGGGTCCTGACAAGCCCCGGTGGTTCCTTAGCCCACTTATAAAATAAACATAGTCAGGCAGGAAAACTATAGCTACAATACTTTGTTGAAAAAGAAAAGAACAAGCAAATGGAGCAAATTCACAAATGTACAGGTAATATAAGATGAAACTGTAATTTTTTCCTTGTCTGTCATTAAAGATTTTTTTTTCTTTTTCTGACTGGCCTATACTCTGTTATGGTAAATTCTACATATTAAAGTGCCAAAGAATAAAATAATAGAATGGGTTAAATTTCATCTAATATCAGCTATGTGTTTTATTATATCCCCAAAGTTTATCTTTACTTTGCATCCACAGCCAATTGAGGTATATGGATGTTGGTGCTTAGCATGGCTTCTACTTATTCAGTTTAGTTGCCCAATCCATGAGATAGTCAACTCACACACACTTGTTTGATATAGTGTTCTCTCCTAAGTTAACCCAATATAGAAAATCACACAGAGACTTATGCAGAGTTTGACTCCCAAGTTACTAGAGGTTCAGTTATGAATCTATATGAACCATCATAAAGGCCAACACATCCCTTCACATTATAGATTCATCATCATCATGAGGGATCATTTCACTGTATTCTGAGCCTGAATGCCCCATGACTTCTAATCTGTATAGTAGAGGCAGAGGGGCTATTGAACTGTAGCAGGAATTTTAGAAAATCTTTTTAATAAAATCAAACCTGAGGCCAGTTATTGGGGTGAATGCTGGAAGATCAGAGAAGCAGAACAAACCACAGCTACCTCACCTTGCCAATTCCTCAGCTGATCCTGTTTCCTCAGACTGGATGCCTCTGAGTCCTCATCCAGAATGAATCTCAGCTGAACTGCTGCTCAAAAGCCTGAAAGCTTAACCAGTCAAATGCTGCTAGTTCCTGGTCTTCATGCCTTATATACCTTTCTGCTATCTGCCATCACTCCCTGGGATTAAAGGCATGTGTCACCAAGTCTGGCTGTTTCCAATGTGGCCTTGAACTCACAGAGATCCAGAGGGATTTCTGCCTCTGGAATGCTAAGATTAAAGGTGTGACCTGTCCAGCAGGTCCAGTTATTCGTGGGTCTTGAGCCGGGAAACACCTGAAAAGCCAAGGGGGAAGAAGGAAAGGGAGCCAAGCACATATAATGAATGACAAGAGTCAGTCTGAGTCGCATCAAGGCTCCGTTTATTAACTGAATGCTGAGGCTTATATACAATGCTTCAGGCAGGGAGGGGGAGCAGAGAAAGGAGAGTGGAAAATTTTCAGAAGAAGTCAGAGTGGTCGGGGGGAGGCGAGGTTTCTTTGGTCTAAGGCTCTGCAGCTGGCCGATTACTGTTCAAGGCTATATCTAAAAGTATACTTCTTAGTTAGGCCAAGGCCGTCCTGCTTTTGCAAGTCTTGCAGTTAGCCAAGGTCGTCTGGTTTTTCAAGACTCCAAGCAGAAATTCAAAGCACAATAGTTTTGACTTAAACAGGCCTGGGTCAGTCTCCAACAAAGGTGTGTGCTACCACTGCCTATCCTCTATGTTTAATATTGTGGCTGTCCTGTTCTCTGACCCCAGATAAGTTTATTAGTGTACACAATATTTTGGGGAACACAATACCACCACAGTTGACTTAATTCCAGTTCAGACCAAAGGTCAGATATCTAGAATGTGTAGTAGCATAAATTCTACTCAAAGCTCAAAGGCTCATGGTGCATGTGTAAGCACTAATGGGTCTAGACAGAAAAAGATGGATATCTTAGCTGAAGTAGAGAGAAAAATTCCTTTTCTTGGTCTGTTTGTTATGTAGGGGTGATGTGTGTGTGTGTGTGTGTGTGTGTGTGTGTGTGTGTGTGTGTGTCTGTGTGTGTCTGTGTGTAGGCTAGCAGCCTTGGTGCCACCCACATCTCTTTTTCTCACTTGTTTTCCCCTTAGACAAAGTCTCTCCCTCTACTGGAGTTTGTTAAGCAGGCTGGCTGGCCACTGAATCCTGAGTATCCTATTGCTCCTGCCTCTTCAGTTTTGAGATTTCAAGCATTTGCCATCTCCCACGGTTTTCTGTGGCTGTTAGGGCTCAATCAGGCCCTCATTCATGTACATCAAGTATTTTATTGCTTAAGTTACTTCTCCAAGCACTGCATTTATTTTTTGGATTTTCCAGAAGGGGTTTCTGTTGGTTAAACAGCACGCTGCTCATGGCTGGCCGCCACCTGCAGTGGCCATGCTGATGGAGGAGAGTCATTAGCCATAGTTACCTTTTTAGAGCTTTATTGAAAGAAAGGGGGAGAGAGAGAGAGAGAGAGAGAGAGAGAGAGAGAGAGAGAGAGAGAAGAAGAAGAAGAAGAAGAAGAAGAAGAAGAAGAAGAAGACAAATGGAAGGAAGGAGCGGAAAGGAAAGAGAGGGATGCACAGAGGGCTGGGATGCCATCACAGGCTGATGGCATAATTAAGGACAGAATCCTTACAGTTTCTCTGCAGAACCCCGGCTGTCCTGGAACTAGCTCTGTAGACCAGACTGGCCTCCTCCTCAGAGATCCAATTGTCTCTGCCTCCTGAATGCTGGGACTAAAGGAATGTGTCATGACCATCTGGCTCAAACCCAGCATTTTTATTGTGTTCAGATCCTCAACTAGCTGAATAATGCTCAATCAGTAAGGGTTACCATCTTCAGCCAGTGTATAGATTCAAATACTGATATCTCACAGAAACCCCCTCACAGATGTCCCTAGAAATGTTTCAGCAGTTACTTAAGAATCACTTTGCCCTCCAAGTTGATTCATAATTTAAACACCACAATTACTCATTTGACACATACTTGGTATGTGTTACTTCAATTACTGTGACCTGAGATTAGAGTAAACATTTATCATGTGCTGGATAATTTGTAGACATGGAGATACTGGATCCTATTAAATTATAGATCATCCTACTTTACATAAGATAGAAGAATGTGTCATGTTTTTTCTCTTTTTTATTCAATTTAAACAAGTAAATAACTCAATGTACATTGATTCTTACACCTGTGACCCTACTAGCTTGTAGAGAAGTGTGTAAAAAAGCAGAAATGAACAGGTCCTGATAGCTGAAAACAAACCACCAGGTGCTTTGATGAGGCAGAAAGTCCCTAAATAAACTGGCTGACTGGACATGTTTGTCCTGATCATGAGACAAAAGAAATGTATACATAAAATAAAAGACCAATACATTCCAGGAAACTGAGAAGGGCGAGGGAGAGGCAGGTGGCAGCGGTTGGATTTAATTAAAAGAGATGCTGACATGCAGATTCAAGTCAGACATTTTCTCCTGCTCTGATTATGGATAGATATAAGGATAAGATACACACTCCCTTAATTAGGCAGTAGATTGGCACCAACAGTGTGGCTTTCTCTGGTTACTGATAAGATCAGAGGAAACACAGACTCTTTGGTTGTATTCTGGGAAAGCAGACACTCTGCTCACAGTCCCTAGACAGGAGTACTTCCCCAAGAACTTTCAGCTCCCTGTGAGAACTGTAGTCGAGGGCATTGAAAAGAGAAAAGCAGGAGTTTTTGATGAGGTCCACTGGGCATCATCAGATTTTAACTTTTTGTGGCTGTTATGGAAGATGAAGCTTCTGGCAGCAGCTGTACACAAATAACTTAATGAACCAAATATATGTCACTCAATAGTCTGATCTGAAAGCTCGCAGTACATCCCTGGCAGCAGATAAGAATCACTTCTTCCTGTCAGGACCAATTATTCTCAGGAAGAAAATCCTCCTGCACATTGGATAACAGCATGTGCTACCTGCCATCATCCAAACGTTACTTTTTATGAATGAGATCAATCATCACAGCAGTAAGGGCAGTGCCAGGGAAGCTGGAAGACCTGAGAGAAAGAGGTCACAGACCCTGATTTCTTTTGTCCTCTTGCTGCTGCTGGCTCCCTTGTGCTGCAGGGTAGATGCTCAGCCCCGGTCTTCTCTTTACTGTCAGACTGGGTGAAACATTTCATTATTCATTATTTACCATTATACTCATTACTTATATTACCCATATATTTACATAGTGATAGTATTTATAGGATGGTATGTTATGTTTACTATATATTTAATATGCATAATCTTCTGTTTTCCTATCACTAGATTCATCAAATACATGAATGGACTTTGGGGCTCTTACACTAGTATTGAGTGCTACCTCCATAGTCTAGTAACCCATAGGCAGGCCTTGGGCATATTTGTGGAAGATTATGTAGGTTAGGTTTGCCTTTAGGTGTGTCTGTGAGGGATTTTCTTGATTAGAATAACGGAAATCTAAGACCCACCCTGAATGTGACTGACATCATCCCATGGAATGCTGATTCTGGATAGCATAGAAAAGAAAAGGTGAGCTGAGTACCAGTGTTTCTTTCTTTCTGCTTCTTGACTCTAGAACCAATGTGCCCTGATGCATCCTCAAGCTCTGCCCATCATGCCCTCCTCACCAGAATCACTGAAGTTGCTTTTGTTAGGGTATTTTATTGCAGCAACAGGAAATGAAACCGAAACACCATTCACACATAACTCATGAAGCTGAAGGACACAAGACATAGCAGATCCAAATTATGAAATCTAAGCTGATATTTAAGAGAAAACACAAAAACAAATTTTCTAAAGACAGATTTTTTTCTGACTTGAAGGAGAATATGAGGAAAGACTAAGTCTATTGAAATGGCTGTGTTGGCAGCTTGTGTCATGGTGTCCCTATTCTGAAAGGAGATGAGTAGCCATCTGTCTGGCATCATCTACAGTTCATGAGCATTTCAACAAAGGATGGTGCAGAGAGATGGAAGTGATTTACCCTCTTGAAAATGGAGTCAGCCAGAAGCTTAAAACAGGGGTATAAAAATTAGTGTTTTATTTATTTTTTTTTGTGGAGTGCAATGTGAAAAGAGCTAGGAATAAATTTCAGGATATGGTCTAGCCTTCTGACTGCAGTGTATAAATGTGTGAGTGGATACATGTGTATAGGAGCTATGTGTGTATAAATGTTAAAGCAGACACATGTGTCTGGAGATAAAAGCACTGGCACATGTGATCAGCAATGTGGTGTGTGTGTGTGTGTGTGTGTGTGTGTGTGTGTGTGTGTTCACATATCTGTTGAGGCCAAAGGTCAACTTCATCTGTTGTTCCTCGGGAATTGTGATAGAGGAATGTCTTTCTGTATGCTGTAAATATGTGTTGCTCTGATTGGTTGATACATAAAGCCATTTGGCCTATGACAAGGCAGCTTAGAGGCAGGTGGGGAATTCAAAGAGGGAGACAGGAAGAAGGCAGGGAGAGATGCCAGGGAGCTGCCCAAAGTGCAACATGTAATGGGATGCAGGTAAAGCCATGGAACATGTTGCAATACATAGATTAATAGTTATGGGCAAATTTAAGGTATAAGAGCTAGCTAGCAAAAAGCTTGAGCCATGTGCATGCAGTTATAATTAACACAAGGCTCTGTGTGTTTACTTGGGGGAAACAAGTGGGAGAAATTTGTCCCAACCACCAGCAGGCCGGGACACAGGAAAACTTCCAGCTACAGAACTGTCCATCTTATTTTGTGAGACGAGGAATTCCATCACTGGCCTTGGGGTGGGGGAGCATGACACAGATGTGACAGGATTTGTAGGCCAGTGTGCCCCAGGGATCAGCCCAAAGGTTGTTTTTACTAAAGGACAATAAAAGGAAAACTAACCAATATTCATGCTTTTACTATTTACTCCATTTTAAAAGTTAGATAAATGAATAATTAGCTGGTTAACTTCAGCAACTTATTTATTGTTATGTATTAACAATAAATAAGTTGATATTTTCAATAAAGATAGAATCGAATGTCCACAGAACAACAGAATAAAGACCACTTGAAGAGTACTTCTCAGACCTTGTTGCTCTTGTCCTATTATTTTCAACTTTGCTGATGAATACTTGAGTAAATTCAATTTATGTCTGACCTCATTTCTCTGTCTTCATTTATAATCATTTCAAATCTGATTTTTACCTCTGCTGATGCAGAAAAACTTTTCCCATGATTTTGATGTATTGTAAGGATATGGAACTTATTTTTTAAAAATATCCTTGGATTTTGAAAGTAAAAGTCTGAAGGATTTTTCAGGATTGATTTTGTCTGTGAGGTTTTGGTCTGAATACATACAACCACCATGATGCCATCCTGCTGGACTTGCAAAGGCACTTTGTTTGGATTGTCTGAAAGGTGGAACTGTTTTCGTCTTGTGAACTGAATTGAGAGGAAACAGTCAGTGCTCCCCATGAAGATGCTTTTTTCCCATCTCAGCCACCAGGCCTGCCTGGCTTCTGCACTGTAGTCACTAGTCATTGCATTATAGTCAAGGGGCTATTTGAAATGAGATACTTTCAAAGCAAGTAAAAGCCCTGGTCCTCACCAGATACCCACAAGTTTTCTTATAAACTGAGGACTTTATCTGAATCCACCAAAGAGAAAGCCCAGCATGCACTTGGGTGAAGCTACTCTCTAATGAGGAGTTTTATCATCTGTTCCATGCTTACTTATTCCTGGTCTCCTTTATATCTGAAAGGAAATGGAAATGAACACAAATTATTTTATTCCATTGACAAGGTTGTAGTCTGGTAGTCATTATTTGCTTTAATGGTGAAATATTCTAAGGTTAGCTACTAAGAGCTCTTTTAGCCTAGCTCCTACCATTCTGATGTGCCCCACTCTTCTTGGGGTGTTCCTTATTCCTGACTTACAGTGTGCTCAAAGTGCACTTGTGATGAACCAGCCTCCCTCCATCTTAGTCTTAAAAGCATCTTATAGTAAAGACAAACTAGGTTCATTCCTGTTTATGATTAGATCTCTGTTTCTCAAGGATTGTGCTATGCACCACCTATATCTGTAACTACAAATGGTTCTGTACTGCCTCTTCCAGGAAAAGGCAACTGTATCATTATTTCTAAAGGTTGTTATGACTACCTGTTGTTATGACCACCTTGTTACAATCACTTTGCAATCATATCTTTTTTTCAGGAGGTCTTATGACTAACTTGTTATGAATATGCTCTGCTCCTGTAACTATGTCTATTTTTCCTGCCAAATCTCCCAGTTGGAAACCTCTTACCCCTGAGCTATAAAAACTTTGTCTTTCTCACATCTAGTACTGACCTCGTAAGTCCCAACTTTATGTGAGGCTGCCCATGTACATGAATAAAAAAGCTCGCTACAGTTAATTCCTTGCTTTAATGAATTTGGCCATGATGATTTGGGTTGGTGGTCTTTCTCCTTGAATCTTTGGGATTAGCTCTTGGATATTCCTTGTCCCAATTTGAAATTATTTGTTTTCCCAGGAAGCCTTGCGTGTTGGGGACCTAAAGTTGGATGACTGCACTGTGACCTTTCTTGCTTGGATGATCTGAAGTAACTACACCCTTGACAACCGTTACTAAGTTACAAAAAAGAATAACTCCTGGAAAAACCACAAAATGTACCTTTAGATTAATGTACTTTTAGATTAACTTCCTGGAGTATGTTCGGTTGGTCAGTTGCACAAGTATTGGA
Organism: Peromyscus attwateri; assembly: GCA_902168425.1. Lineage (NCBI taxonomy): Eukaryota > Metazoa > Chordata > Mammalia > Rodentia > Cricetidae > Peromyscus > Peromyscus attwateri. The sequence goes on along the minus strand of CABHPP010170940.1, from coordinate 30,149 downwards.
CCAAAGAGACCTCTCTTTGACTCTATTCTACAAAGAGACCTCACCTGGACCCTATTATTCAAGCTTTCATCCCCCCCTTTCCCCTATTCATTTCTCCCATCTCCCAGCATATATAAACCTGCTTCCCCTTGCAATGAACGAGACCTTGATGCAACTCAGACTGACTCTGTCTTTCATTATATGCGCTTGGTTTCCTTTCTCTCTCACCCCCATTGGTTTTCAGGAGGTGCCTCCTCAAGTCCCACCAAATAACCTAGCCTGTTGGACGGGTCACTTGTGTTATGATTAAAATGGTCAGAATAAAAGGCATCAAAGTCCTGGGCACATCTGTGAGGGAATTTCCAGGATGCATAAATTGAGGTGGGGAGATCTGCCTTAAATGTGAATAGTATCCTTTCATGGGTTGGGTACTGTGCTCCCTGAGTATAGTACAATGTAACCAGCTGCCTTAAGCTCCAGCCAGCATTCTGGAGCTTCCTCACACTGTAAGCTAGAATAAATCTTCCTTATTTAAATTACTTTTATCACATGTCTTTTTTTTTCAGTAACAAGAAAAGTAACTAATGTACCCTGGTTCCTTTTTCTGGACAGGAAAGGGCTTTGAGTGTGCTTAATGCTTGTGGTGTGCTGTGGTTCTGGGCTCCATGTTGTTGTTGGTTGTTTTTGCTCTTTTTTTCAGGGGACTGCCACCCAGCTCCCTCATAAATCATACACAGAGAATTATTATTTATTGTAAATGCCTAGACTTAGCGTAGCTTGTTTCTTGCCAGTTTTTCTAAACTTTAAATCATCCCATATAACTTTGGCCTCTGGGCATTTTCCTTTTCTTAGTTCTGTATATCTTATTTTCACTCTTACTCCATGGCTGGCTGTGTGGCTGGGTGGCTGGCCCCTAGCATCCTCTTCTCCTTATTCTTGCTCTTTCTTCTTTTACTACTAGATTTCTGCTTCAATTTATTCTCTCTGCCTGCCAGCCCTGCCTATTCTTATTCTTGCCTCACTATTGGTCAGTTCTTTATTAGACCACCAGGTGTTTTAGACAGACACAGTAACACAGCTTCACAGAGTTAAACAAATGCAACATAAAAGAATATAACACATCTTTTCATCATTAAACAAATGTTTCACAGCATAAACAAATGTAACACATCTTAAAATAATATTCTACAACACCATGTAACCAGGACATACTAACAGATAGATAGATGCATATATGACAGCATCCCTGTTTCCTAACCTGGAGCCAAGCAAAACCCCCACTTTGTATTGACAGATCAATCCCAATGCAACCTCACATGACTGGGCTCATCTCTTCCGCTTCCCACACCAGCAGGCTCTCTCAACAGGATATTATCTCTATGACATGTTATAATGGTCTTCACATTCATTGTAATTTTTACTTATACATAACATAGTTAACATACATAGTATGTTATGTATAAGTAAAGATTATGTATGTTATGTATAACTAGGTCCACAAAACTAGTTTCAGAACCACAACCACATATTCCTAGACAAATGAATCTCCCAAGAGGTTTTACTGTTTGTCTAAACTTAACAATCATTTTGTCTTTCATCTGAATGTAAACAAAATAATCCTTTCAAACGTTACTTAGATTACATTTTCTTGTTTCTAGACTAGTTATAATATTGGTTTGAAGTATAGCAATTTCTCTCTCTATCTCTCAGGGTGTGTGTGTGTGTGTGTGTGTGTGTGTGTGTGTGTGTGCATGTATGTGTGTGTGTGTGTGTGTGTGTGTGTGTGTGTGTGTATGAATAGGCCAGATATCAACCTCAGATTTCTTTATTCAGGCATACTTGTATTCATTCATTTATCTATTTATTTATTCATTTATTTATTTTTGAGATAGCATCTCTCATATTGTGGGAATTCTTATTAGGGTAGATTGGCTTGCTGTTGAGACTCGGGGATCCTTCAATCTCTGCCTCCCCAGAACTGGGATTGCAAATTCATGCCACCATTTCCGGACTTTCTAGTTTGTTTTCTGTTGCTCTAATAAATATCCTGATCAGAACAACTTGGGGAGCTAAGGGTTCATTTGACTTACACGTTGCAGTCCTTCACTGAGAGAGGCCAGAGCAGGAACTCAAGGCAGGAACAGGGGGCAGAAACTAAAACAGAGACTATGAAGGAACATGGTGTCCTAATGCCTTGCTCCTCCTGACTTGTGCAGTGTGCTTTCATGCAAACCCCAGGTTGACCTGCCTACATACCTGCTCAAGGGTGGAGCATCCCATCTGGTTTGTGCCCTCCCATATCAGCCAGGAATCGAGAAATTGCCCCACAGACATACTTACAGACCAATATGAAGGAGGCATTTTCTCTAAGTTCTTTCTTCCCAGGTGACTTTAGATTGTGTCTAGCTGAAAAAAAAAAAAAAAGACTAAGCAGCATCCATGGATCTTTAAATGTGGGTTCAGGGTGCTCCAACTCAGGTCCTTATGTTCTGAAGACAAGCACTTCAGTGATGAAACTAGGGGCCCATCCACTATGATTTTCTTTTATTTGAATTACATTTTAAGAGTTTTAAAATTGTCTGTACCATTAATGATTTTATTATGTTTGTGTATATGTGTGTGTGTGTGTGTGTGCATAATAGATTTTAAGTTGATGTGTTATAAAAACTACTACACAGAAATCATCAGAGAAAATCTTGTCCCTACAGTTCACATTTCTTCATCCTTTACTATAGCTGTTACAGGTGTGAAGGCTTAGTAGTGCACTGACTGTTTTTACTGAGTTCCTTGGTGATAATAGGCTCAACACACACACACTCCCTTCCCATATTCTCTTAGACAACAGCACATTTTAGTGTCTTCCTATTAGCCTTCTTGATTCATAGCATATCGGGCATATCATGACATCATAGGTTAGAACTTATTCAGCTAGACTTTCACACACGAGCTTTTCTGATGGTGCTACAATAAAAAAAATGATGGACATGCATCTATGTTTTAAATGCATGTATATATTCATATGTATATTTTAGGTTCCTTTCTCAGTTGCTCACCATCTTCTTTTGAAACAGGTTTTTCACTCAACTTTATTTAAGAAGTGGTATTCTGTGTGTTCAGCCCACTGCATTAACCAGTAATGTCCATAAAAAACAGAGTTCTCAGTGACAGCAAAACAGCTCAACTCTTAAAGGTGCTGCCCCATGACCTCGAGGCCTGATTTCAATACCTACAATCTCCTTTGGTAGAAGAAGAGAACCAATTCTTCAAAACTGTCTTCTGAACCTCCCTCCTCTTTTAACAATGTAAACTGCAATAAAACTTCTTTAAAATTCAGTAGAGTTCCTGGCACATGGTTGTACTTTGACTTCACTGTAATAAGATTGTCCCGTTTTCCTCTCTGTAGCTTTAAGGCAATCAAGAGAAAACACAAAGTGTAACATGAATCTTAAAAGGTCTTATTAATAAAAACAAACCCGGAGCCAGGTATTGGGGTGAACACTGAAAGATCAGAGAAACAGAACAAACCACAACTAACTTGACATGGATAACTTCTCAGCTGATCCTGTTTCCTCAAACTGGAAACCTCTGAGTCCTCATCTGAATGGATCTCAGCTGAACTTCTGCTGAAAGCCTCAAAGCTTAAAAAGCCAAAGTTCCTGGTCCCCAGACCTTATATACCTTTCTGCTTCCCGCCGTCACTTCCTGGGCTTAAAGGTATGTGTCTTTCCTAAGCAAAAACAGGAGATCTCAAGTGCTGGGATTAAAGGTGTGTGCCACCACACCTGGCTATGTTCCTAGTGTGGCCTTGAACTCACAGAGATCACATATATCTCACACATATCACAGGAGGTGATATGATTAAAGTCATGTGTGCTACCGTTTTCTAGCCTCTATGTCTAATCTAGTGGCTGTTCTGTTCTCTGACCCTCAGATAAGTTTATTAGGGTACACAATATATCAACCACAACAAAGTGGGAATTCTGTAAACTGCACCTGATGTCTGACATAGGATTCAGTGATTGGTTTACATAAAAATTAGTTAAATGGTGACTGAAGTGATGGTCTAGAATTTAAAAACACTTGCTGCTTTTGTAGAAGACTCAGATTCAGTTCCCAGCACCAACATGGTTGTAGTGATATTTGTAATCTAAGTAATAAAGCTTGCCTGAGGATCAGAGGACAGAGCCAGCCAAAGAGTTAAACATAGAGGTCGGGTAGTTGTGGCACACACCTTTAATCCTAGCACTTGGGAGGCAGAGATCCGAAGGCCACACTGGGCTACATGAGATTAATCCAGTCTAAGAGAGAAACAGAGCCAGGCCGTGGTGGCACACACCTTTAACCTCAGTTTTTGGGAAGCACACATGCCATTAATCCCAGAAGCAGGAAGGTTGAGATAGGAAGTGAAATAGCTGGGCAGAGAAAGGCATATAAGGCATGAGGAGACAGGAAGGAGAGTCTTTCGCTGAGGACTCCAAGGCATTCAGTCACAGGATTCATGGAGACAGGATCTCACCTTCCATTTGGCCTAAGGATTTGCTAGATGTCAGAAGTTTCTCTAGTGGCTTGTTCCTTTGTCTCTCTGATCTTTCAGAATTTACCCCAATATCTGTCCCTGGGTTTTTATTAAAAGACCATTTCGGATTCATGCAACATCTGGTGTCCAACTTTTGCGCACAAATTCACGAAAAAGCTGCTTGCCTGTCTTTGCTGCAATCTCTCTGCAGCGAACTCCATATGCATTTGGGCTTCAAAATCCAAAGAGGAGTTAGCCTCTTTCACACATTTTCCCTGTGCAGACAGCTGACTCCACAGGCAAAAGCTCATGCCCAGGCTCAGGCCCAGGCCCAGGCCCAGGCTCAGGCTCAGGCTCAGGCTCAGGCACAAGTGCAAGCCCAGGCCCAGGTTTAGGCCCTGAACACATGGGAATTAGCCACTTTTGCATGGTTCCCCTTGCAGAGGGCTGGATCTTTTATTTCTTTCCTCTCCAAGTATGTTTTGGCTTCTCTGGGCCCCCTCCTCAGCCTTCTACCACACTGTCATCTGAATTGTCATTGTTAGCAGATTTAGTGAGTCAATTGCTTTTTCTTAATGCAAGAAATTAGTTAAAAAGAGTTTTTTCCCCCACATTTAAAAAAAAATGGGAAACACTGTTACAATGAAAGGAGCTTTGTCTCTGTTTGATAATACACAAGAAAATTGAACAATTAAATGAGAGGATAATTAACTTAGATGGAATTAACATAATGCTAATTATAAACATTGGTTCGATCATTCTTATTTTATCAAAAAAAAAGTTGATTTATATGAGTGCCAAGTTGGTTGATATTAGTGCCAAGATACAAGTCTTAGGAAAACTTATTAAAATAGATCACAGGGATATTCAGACCCAGACAGGAATTTAAGGGAGAACCAGTTTCAGCATTGCATTGTAAGGTTATAGAGATACAGCCTAAGGCTTTCAAACTGCCGACCTTAATTTATCCAGTAACCTCACAAGACCTGCCAAATGATAGATATCCCCAAGACTGTGCAAGAGCTGAATGAACTACTGTGCAAATGTTAGATTTGAGGAGATTCAAAGAAGCAATAGTTTCATATGATATGCGTTCACCTTTTGTGAAGCAGATGTTAAACTCATGATCAACTTGTAAAAGAATTCTCCCTCAAGATTGGAGGGATTTGGTTACAGCAGTCTTAAAGGCTTGTCCCCAGTTATAGTGGAGGAATTGGTTGAAGCATGAAGCTAAGGCCATTGAACAATGAAGTGGGCTGGAGGTATGGAAGTTTCCCAAGATCAACTTCTTGGAGAATGCAATTATGCTGATATACTAAGACAATCTTTATATGATGACCACATGCTATTTTTATGCCACATGGCAGCCTTGAATGCATGGGACAGAATTGAAGAAGTAAGAAAGAAAATTGAGTTATTTACAAAAGTTATACAGGGCCCAAAAGAAACCTTCATTGATTTCTTATAAAGATTGACTTCAGCAGTAAATAGAATGATACCAAATTCAGAAGCTAGACAGATAATAATTGAATCTTCGGCTTTTGAAAATGCTAATGTACAATGCAAAAGAATATTAGGCTGTTAAAGGCAAGGTTAGCACCCTTGGAGGAATTGATCCAAGGTACAACCAATATTGAATCTTACAACCATGATGATGCTTGGATAGAAGTGATTTCTGGAGATTTGAAGAAAAATAGTAATGTCAAATGTTTCAATTGCAGTAAACAAGGTCACCTAAAAAACAGAGCTGTCCTAGAAACAATGTTTTTTCAATGAATAATCCCAACAGAATGCCCCTCCCTTCTGGATCATGAAGAAAGTGGGGCAAAGGCAGACACTGGACTAATGAATGCAGATCAGTAAGCTACAAACAAGGTTATCCCTTGCCTTTATAACTGGGAAATGCCCTGAGGTGCCTCTCACAGGCCCCAATGTCAAATTCCATTTAGTCCTTTCCTATCATCATGGAAGAAGCTCCTTCCCACAATTAAATAATCTAGTGTCTATTGTAAAAAAAAAAAAAATCCTGCTGTGGATGATAGAACAGCTTTAGAAAATAAAACAAAATTTTAAGGAGAAACCATAAATCAAAAATTGATAAAGATTAGATTCAGAACCTCATCAAAGTTAGTATTGGGACAGGGTTTTGTTTTTGTCATTCCAGAAAAACAAAAAAACAACCATCTTGAGGAATTTAAAGACCTTTGGACGAATAAGCATCCAAAGCAGAAGAGAAAACTACTTGGAAAAAATTACCAAGATAATAAATAATATGACTTAATGCAATCTCTGAAGTTTCCAAAAAGATAATGGGACGCTATAAGACGATTCCATCAGGACAATGATAATGCCATTAAGTTGATAAACATGAACCAAAGATTGGTTTTGGACTACTAACTGCTCAGGACAATTTTGAGATGGCTAGCTGAGATGATCCAGCCTCATAGAATACTCTAGCCAGGACAAGCCCTGAACTTTTCCCATTATGCAGAGATTGGAAAACAAAAGATACAGCTAACTCTACCAGGACTTGATAATTAACACAACATTTTCTTTTCAGGATCCCCTAAAAAAGATGCCTTTGTCTCCAGACAGCAGAAAGTAAATTTAGGAACACAAGGCCCACAATCCCAAGAAGTGGGGTGGGTGGGTTTTGGTCATTCAATGAGTTAAGGCTATTTGTCATTGCTTTGGTGGTTGATTACAATTTGTTATTGGTATTGGTCAGGAAAAAAGAAACTAAACAAAGCAGATTAGATTCAGGGTTCTGGTTTGAAAAAAAAAGAAAAAGAAAAAGAAGAGGTTATAGATATGATAGGATAAAAGGGTAGATTATTGAATCTACTCTGAAAAAAAAGACTATGGACAGGATAAGATAAAAGAGTGATTATTGAATCTACTTTTAAAATACAACTATTAGTTTTAAATATTTTATATTGGATTGGATTTTTGTATATTGTGTACAAAGTGTATAAACTGATACAAAGTTGAGATTATTTTTGTTGGAACATACTGTACATATATTTCTACTCTTGTTCAAGTTATTGTACCTATTCAGCTCATTTAACAATGCAGTGTAATTTTTCTAGTCCTTGAATGTTATTATCAACTATTTAGGATAATAAAGAAATGCAGGTTAATAGTTACTTATTACAATTGAACTTACAGTCATGTTAGGTATGTTTTCAAGGTCAAACAGAGATATATTTTAGATAGACAAGTCATCTTCAAACACTTCAGAGATCTACAGAATATGGCATTTAAGATGTATTAGTAACATAGATTTTTTTTTTTTTATGACAATGATACATGTCTGCTCCTGGCAGTATCAATCTACTTCAGAGAAGAAGATGGGCATCGGACAAATTCCCTATGAAGTTTACTTTCTTTGTGGCAAAAGTTAGCCAACGGGCAGGAAAGTACCCTTGCCTCGACTGCTGACAGTATGCTGTCCAAATGGACAAGCAAGATACCAAAGAAAGGATTACTGAACCTTGCCAAGACAACATAGGAAGACACTTTAGAATATCCTGCTCCACAGGTAAGTCTGTCAGATATTCTATGCCTGTAAGCCAAAGACAGATGCCCTGATGTTGCAGAGGAACCTTGGGTGACTAATCAGGAAGCCCGCTGTTTCTGTCATTTGTCACATTTTTGGCAGTCATTTGCCTGCACTTCCTGTTTAATTAGGTAATATTATTCTCTTTTTTGCGTCTCTGAGGAAGTTGAAGACTAGATAGTTACAGTTATAGTTTTCCTTGTTAACAAATTCAGAAACTCACTAAAGAAGTATAAAATGTATAAGTTTGAAAATATCAAAAGATAATTTTCAGTTAGTAATAGAAGTTAGGATAGAAAGTGAATTCAGAAACTCACTAAAGAAGTATAAAATGCATAAGTTTGAAAACATCAAAAGATAATTTTCAGTTAGTAATACAAGTTAGGATAGAAAGTGAATAAGGTACAACACTTTGCATTCACCAAAATATAATAAATAAGGGGGTATTTTCTCTGACTTTGTCAAATGTTAATGGACTGGACATTGTTGATGTAATTATTGACTGTATATATTATATATAGTTATTGTACTTGTACTTATTGTATACAGTTTTTCTTATATTAGTTATAAGCTTAATTTATTATTTTAGACAAAAAAGGGGAAATGTGGTGATATTTGCAATCTAAGAAATAAAGCTTGACTGAACATCAGAGGATAGAGCTAGCCACAGAGTTAAACATAGAGGTCAGGCAGTGGTAGCACACACCTTTAATCCTAGCACTCGGGAGGCACAGATCCATTTGGATCTCTGTGAGTTCAAGATTAATCCAATCTAAGAGAGAAACAGAGTCAGGCAGTAGTGGCACACACCTTTAATCCCAGTATTTGATGCACATATGCCATTAATCCCAGAACCAGGAAGGTTGAGATAGGAAGTGAAATGGCTGGGCAGAGAAAGTCATATAAGGTGTGAGCAGACAGGAAGGAGAGTCTTTCTGATGAGGACTCAGAGGCTTTCAGTCAGAGGATTCATGGAGATAGGATCTCACCTTCCATTTGACCTTAGGATTCATAGCAGTGTTAAGTCTCACTAGTAACTTGTTCCTTTGTCTCTCTGATCTTTCAGAATTTACCACAATATCTGTCTCTGGGCTTTTATTAAAAGATCATTTAGGATTTGTGAAACACATGGTGGCTCACAAACCCTCATAAATCTAGTTCCAGGGATTCCACGCCTCTTCTGACATGCACTGACATCATGCATGCACATGACGAACACACATACAGGGAGCAAAACACTCAAATATAAAATTAAAATTTAAATATCTCTTTAAAAATTACTTGACAATTATGGTTGTTCTAAAAAGACTCCTATTAGTTTATGGGTCACAGCCACATGTTTCTGTTTTATTTTTGGTTTTGTTTGTTTTTACAGCATCAGTACTGTAGGTACATTCTTTCTACATTGTATCACTTCATTCTTTTTTCCTTTCTTTCCTTGCTTCCCTTCTCCACTCCTTTTTCTCTCTCCTCTCAATTTTTCTGTCTTTGAAAACTTGAAAAATGAAGTTGAAAGTAGCACATAAATACAGGGTCACTTACTGATGACACTGCAATCCTCAGGACACTGGTGGGCCACTGAGTGGGAGATGTGGATAGAGGCAGTACTCCTCCACACACTGAGTTAATTTCTGTTTCTGTTTCTCACATCCAGCCTTAAGTCAACCGCAGTTCCAAGGGGATTATAGCTGACAGGTTTGCACTGATTAGCAGCCTCAGGATAGGGCATCTTCCGAATGAGATAAATGTCACAGAGCTTTTGCCCCCAGCAGCAATCACAGAAAAAGAAGAAATGAAATCATCAAATACTTCCTAGTGTTGTGTATTAGAGCAAAATATGAAAGTCAGAAGTGTGGAATGAAGAAGGAGGTTTAACATGATTCCCTTAAGAAAGACTTCAAGGACAATGGGAGACAAATGTTTCCATTCTAAATAGTGTGGACAATGCCTGGACACTCAAAGAAAATGCGTAGATGACAAGTCTGGGTATTATGGTGCATTCTGGACACAGATGTGTGTATTTGTGATGTGTGTGTGCCTGCACATGAGTATGCTATGCATGCACGTGGGCTAGTGTGTGTTGAGTACTGTATGTATGATGTGATATATGTATGTGTGTAGTATGCATGAAATGGTGTATGGATGTGTGCACTTGTTTATATATAGTGATGTCTGTGGTGTATGTGTGTTTGTGGTGTATGCATGTGTGTGTGTGTGTGTGTGTGTGTGTGTGTGTGTGTAGGTCAGAGTGGAGTCTTCTTTTAATTGCTCTTCATGTTGATTTTTGAGATTTATTTATTTTTGTTTTATGTGGTTGGATGTTTACCTGCACATGTATCTGGATAGCATGTTGGAGCAGAGCCCACAGAGTCCAGAAGAGGGTGTTCGATCCTCAGGAGCTGGAGTTACCGATGGTTGAGAGTCACCATGTGGGACCTGGGAGCTGAACCCCAGTCTCTGCAAGAGCGGCGAGTGCTCTTAATCACTTAGTCATCTCTCCAGTCCCACTACCTTATTTTTTGAAACAAGGCCTCTCATTCAGTCTGGAACTCTTTGATTAGCTGGAGTGACTGACCAGCCTGCCTTCTGATTAGCCTGTCTCTGCCCCTCGCCTCTTCCATGTACTTGGAGCATGAGTATGCATTGACACCCCTCACCCTGGGGCCCAAAACTCAGTTCATTGTGCTCACACTCCAAGCAAGCGCTTAGCCCAGAGTCTCACAAACCCCACTGGTAGGTTTTTGAGACTGTTTTTTATTTCCTTTATTTGCAGCAGATTCTGTATCACTAGAGTCTTCAGAAAGGAGCATAGAGCATTTTCCCCGTCCTGTGGGGTGTCTCTGGAATGGACTTTCATATTTGGCTGTCCCCCGCAGGAAGCTGTTTGTATACTTAGTTGTGAGAAGCAGCCTGGGCTAAAGGGGAGGCATGCGCACTCCTGACTCAGGTTCTAGTCGCTGCAGGCCCTGCTCTGCTTACTTTTCATTTTTATGTCTTGAAGTTGTGGCAGGTCTTGCTTTGCCCAGAACAAAGTCCTCACCCGAAACAGGAAGCAATATAGTGAAGAGAGAGATTTGATTTGCTCTTGTTCCTTCCAAACAGGGGAATTCTCAGGGAGCCTTAAGTTTCTCCCAAGTTTCTGAATACAAAGTTGTTCCTCAAAGCAAAAAAAGTCAATATTATAATCCCTGTATGGAGAGTGACTCAGAGACCTCTCGTGAAATCAGTGTGGGAACGAAAAATATTTCTAACACCAGCACTACTGAAGAAAGTAACTCAATCTGGTCCTCTGAAAGACCAACAAGTGCTTTCAACTGCTAAGCCATCTCTCTAGCTGTAGAGACACTTATTTCCTAACTGTCTTTCTACTCTGAAATCAAAATCAGTAGAACGACTTCATGTTCAACAAACAAACAAAAACTGTATTAAAAGAAAGAAAGAAAACTCAACCATAAGATAGTCTAATTAAAAAGAAAATAAGAGAAAAATCATGCTTCTTTCTCAGACACATGAATAATTACTTAGCATCATATGCCAAATGAATCCATTTCACAGACAGATTCTAGAAAGTGGTATTTTTAATAATATTTAAAATATTTTTTATTTTAAAAATATTTAAAATAATTTAAAAATGATCTATTTTATAGACTCTTAGGAACAACTAGCAGTGGCATTAATATAAGCCCTAATTTCAATGACAGAGTATTTTATTTTCTTATTTTACTTTCTTCTGTCTAGTAAAATTCAGAGTCATGTCTAAACAAATAGGGGAACAGAGTTAAGCCATGAGTTAACATTTAAAAATATCTGAAGGTGTAGCTCAGTTGGTGGAGCACTGGCCTTGCACCCTCAAGTCTTGAATTAGATCTCAGCACTGCACAGAACCCAGGTGTGATGGTACACACTTGTAACACCCACACTCCAAAGGTGGAAACAGGATGATCAGAAGCTCAAGGGAAATCTCAGCTAACTTTCTCTCTCTCAAAAAAAAAAAAGTAATTTAAAAAGAAAGAAAGAAAAAGCAAAAAGCAAACCTTGTCAGGCTCAGCCAGTCCTGCCAGGCAGCAGTCTGTGCTTCATAGCATGGCACTATGAGTTTCACGTGCTGATTGCAACTAAAGCCTCTAAAGCGCCACATCTCCCTTCCAGGTGAAGAGTGTTGATTGGGACATGAAGCATCCATGTGCTTTACACTGGTTTCTCAGGGTATTTTATCACAGCAATGGAAAGATTACTGAGACGCAGAGTCCAAATAGGTAAATGGGAGAACTCATCACAGCCTACCTAAGACGCCCTGGCCTTTGACAGGGCATGCCCGGTAAATGCCCACAGATGTTGGCACAAAATTCTCCAATCGCCCACACTCATCTTCCTTGACATCTTTGGAGAAGTTCCAAAACTCATGAGAAAAAGATGAACATGGTGAGGACCAGTGGAGACTGGCAGCACTTAAACTGAATCAGCCAACTGGGAATGGTGGCAAGGTACTAACCCCTGGCAGCCATCCCAGCAGCCCCTGAATTGAATCTTCTGTTCTATCAGGGTATCCTGTGCTGTAGGCGGGGCATGCTTGCCCAGCTACCTGAAAAACAGCCTCATGTGCCAGTTATTCATCCAGGATGAATGGCCCTAGCACATGAAAGTGACTTTTCTTGGTCACAACTTCAGAGTTCTTTTCCATAATCCAAGCAGCAGCTGGATGATGACCTTATGCTAAAGGCTAACAGAGGTCAAGTAAAATATGTTTTAGAATTCAATCAATAGTGAGGGATGGTAGTGACATTTGGGAAACAGGTTTCTGCAAGACTTTGAAAATTACATTGTTTGGAAACAATACACACCCCTAGTCTAATTATTACTCTCTTTCTTTTCTCTCTTTCTTTCTTTCTCTCTTT
>CABHPP010170940.1:0-10422 GCA_902168425.1 Peromyscus attwateri | reverse complement strand
AAAAAAAAAAAAATAGTGATGGCGAAGGAATGAACCTTCATCCAGGCACTGCATGCTTCTGCTCTTTGTTTGCTTGAGTATCGATTTGAAGTTGAAGGAGGTAAATGAAGACAGTGTAATGTAGGTAATGGGGGTAGCACCCTAACTTTCCAAAAGTTCTGTATTTCATATCTGTGAAAACCGGATGGCTGTAAATTCGCTACTGAACTGCCTCAGTAGAGGTCAGAGTTTTAATAGCCAAAACAACAAATATTTGTTCAGTAATATTTGCTGAGTTCTCTCCTCTCCTCTGTTTCCTTTGAAGGAAGACAAAATAAAAATAAACTACCAAAATTAAGCACACAGCTTTTGTATTTGGGCAAAAAACTGTGGATCATGTTAGAACTTTGGTGTTTTCTGGCACTGAATTTAAAATATGTTTAATGCACACAATTTTACTAAATGTATTTGGTGGTTCTGTATCTATAACTCCGATCAGAGCTGTAGATCACCCATTCTGATGTGCTCAGTGCTCTGTCAACAGGCCAGAGTGTCCAGTCTTATGTTCTACATTAGGCATTCTAAACACCTGTCACTCCAGTTCCAAGGAATTCATGCTTCCATGATGACCCCCAACCCCATTACACACACACACACACACACACACACACACACACACACACACACACCTCAAAATTTAATTTTAAAATAGCCCAGGAATGTGGAGGTTAAGAAACTCCAGGAGAGGACTCCTGCCCTAGAATACAAACCCTGTGTTTAGATGCTCCTTAGGGCCCCATTGACTTCATCTCTACCACAGAAAAAATCATCATTGACAATGAAGCAGTCACTTCTTATCCTGCTTTTGCATTTTTACATGCCATGCACTCTAATGTTTTATATTAAAGATAATTTTGTTTAGTCTACCCAACAATAATAGTCTCTGGAGAGAGACAAAGAAATCTACATTTTAAACATGCATGCCAAGCTACAGTTGTATAGATTTCTCTGGAAACTATTTCCTCCCAATCTTTTTGAAAATGTGAGTTTATGCTTTACCCTGATATGATCTGTTTTACACATAATTCTGAAGATGGATTGTCCACTCCATGACTCCCATTGTTCTCCTCCAGTCTACCTTCCTTTTTTGCTAGTCTTACATGCTGTGATTAGAAGGGCTGGATCAAGAGTCTCTAGCTGGGGGGATGGCTCAATAAGGAGAACCTGAATCTGTAGAATTCATGTAAAAACATAGGCATGCTTGTAACCCCATACCTCCCATCCCAGATGTAGATACAGACATATCCTTGCGGTTTCACTGGCCACTCACTCTGGCCTTCTTGGTAAATTTCAAGCCAGTGAAAGACTCTACCTCAGAAAACAAGGTGCACAGTGCCCAAGAAACAATATCTGACATTTAACTCCGGCCACCACATGTACATAACTCACGAATATTCACCTGTGTGTGTGTGTGTGTGTGTGTGTGTGTGTGTGTGTGTGTGTACTTGGGGCACATGTGTCTCCAGTGAGGACCATTGCTGATTCAAGCAGCAAGCTTGTATGGAGAGATTGCTCTCCCTGGTAGGCTGAAATGATGTCTCAGCATCCTCAGCAGCCAGCTGCTCCTTCCTATGCCTGGGCTGTTTAGAGTCCTAGGTAATTGGACCTCCCACTGGATGTTACCATTGTTTTCTCCAGAATCCTGTGCCCCTGTGATTATGTCATGTCACTGCGCTCAGTGGTCATGGATGGTGCACATTGCTCTGGTTTAATACAAGGATGAAAATTAGGTGAACCCAATTTTATTTAACTATTAATTGTTGAATACTTCTCATTTGAGAAACTGCCTGGAACTTATTATTGACTTCATTTAGCTGTTGTTCCTTTTGCACAAATAGTAATTACATTTAATAGCAATTTCCCTCATGTCTAAGTTAGCAAGAGCTTGAATCCAGTTTAAAGAAGTGATTGCGTTTAGCAAAAGTTGCTGTTTTGACAGTTTTAAGTGACTCACTTCTTAAGGGTAGATAGTTCTGTATTTTTCTTATGTGAGTGTTCTCTTTTCCTCAGATTTATAATTTGATTATAATAACACTACTTACTATTATTTCAAAATAATGGATTGATTGTAAAAAAAATCAGCAGCTTTTAATGAGCTCACATAACTAATAATGAGACTGTACCATTAGTTAAATGTTGCTAAACTCTTTATTTATTGCATATACTGGCTGCACCATGCCAAGAGAGGGCAATCTGCAGTTGTTAAGCAGCAGTAATATAGACGAGTGATGGTGAGCAATGTTTTTATAGACATTTTCAATATTGTACTGTCACTTGTACGTGACTCTGGTAACTTTGTGTGAATAATGAATATGGAGAAGAGGATGTGTTGTTCCACATTTTAATTAAACACAAAATGAAGGCCCAGAGAGGAGGGAGGTTTGTATGGATCCGATTGTCCAAAGGTTGGCTGTTTGAACAGTGAAGTTTGAGGGCCACACGTAGTCTGTTACATTTTTCCCCCCCAAGGAGATGAGAACAAACACCTCACTGCAAATACTGCACCAAAAGGCCAAAGTGCAATTACACCAATGTCCAACTTGGTGAAATTAGTGAGTTTATTGGATATACTTAGAGAGCACAGGTCGGGGTTTACTCACAGAGTGTGGGGAGCCTGGACAACTGCATCACTTTAAGGTTCCACATTATGATGGATTGACCTCTTGGTAGCTGCATCATGGAGCCCTTCTTTTCTTAGCCTTCCATTTCCTATGTACTACAGCATCTCCTCAAATCACTTGCAGCTGGTGAGTGGCAGGGAGGAGTAATAGACGGATGCCTAAGATAAGGATCCTCTAACCTTCCTGCTACCTGCCTACAAGGAAGTTCCAACCACTCCATTCCATCACCACAGACCTAACTATCAATGTAATTACTTGCCATATCTCCCGGACCAAGATATTGTCTACTTCAGTATGGCAGGCAAGAGTTGTTACAGTGATAAATTTACTATTTTTTTTCAAGGTGACATACCCAGAAATGACCATCAATGACACTCAGTCTTTTTGGCTTGACAGATGTCAATGTGAAGCACCACTCAAACTGTTCACTCAATTGCAAGTTAACTGAGCTCTCTTTAACAGTTTCTAAATATGCAAAGAAAGAGAGGAGATACATCTGCAAGAGTTGTTACAGTGATAAATTTACTAATTTTTTCAAGGTGACTTTTGGTGTGGATACAAAGGGTAAAACATTGTGGGTTATCTCTCATTCTATTAGCTGCATTCTCTTGGGATGACTCTCTGTGTGGAGTCTCTTCTATTAACTTCTGAACATCCACAAATTACACATTATCTCTTTAGAGGCTTAAAGCCAATTTATTCATTCAGATTCCCACATGAAGTATACATATCAATACACTGCTGGTGACTATAATGAAATACCATCTGTGTGGTAATTTGACTATAAATAAGTTCACCACTCTGTCTCACTCTGTCTCTGCCACCTGGACAGAGTAAAAATGTCAGGCTGTGCTGTGGTTTCACTGTCTCTGCCTTGCACCTGTCTTTTCCATTCCTTTTGTCATGAAGCTCAGCTCAAACTAGATCATGTGTGCAGAACTTCTCTCTACTCCTGAATAAAATATACATGTTTTCTGTTTGGAGAATTTTTCTGAAGTTTCTTCTCATGATCCCCCCTTCTCTCTCTCTCTCTCTCTCTCTCTCTCTCTCTCTCTCTCTCTCTCTCTCTCTCTCTCTCTCCCTCTCTCTCTCTCATACACACACACACACACACACACACACACACACACACACACACACACACGAAATGCTGGTAGCTATGAGTGTGGCTCAGTAGTTTAAGTGGTTTAAGCCAATGCAGCTCAAGCATAAGGGCAAAAGTTTAAACCACACATATAGTCAGGGTGGCCTCCTGGCTCACCTATAATTCCAGCCTGGGAAGGTAGGGCCGGTGAATCCCCAGAATAAACTGGCTAGTGAGATTAGCCATATTGTCAGGCTATAGGTCTGACTGAGACCTTTATTCAATGATAAGTTGGAAAAGCAATTGAGGATGATTCCTGACATCAACCTTAGGCAAAAAACATGCCCATACAGGGAAAAGTGGAAAAGAAAAGGAAAGTTCTCTAAGACAACTGTAATGCCACACAGAATGTACTTTCTCAGTGGTTTCTGGGGATTCAGGGGTATGTACTCCAGTAGCCTTGTCTAGACCGCAACACAAAGTGGCTGTGGGGAAGGCAGAAGCATGGCATCAGTTAATGCGTTTAGCTTTCTTCCTCTGCAGATTCATTTCCATATGCATTTAAAATATTCTGAGAAGTCATTTCATAATCTTCTCCTTGTTGCACCTATAAATACAGTTCAAACTTTTTGGAAAAATAATTTTTGATGACAACTAAATAAAGTTTCAATGTTAATTTATATAATGACTCAATTCATTGAATTTATTTATTTTATCAGTTTTTTTTTCCAAAAAGCTGTCTGCAATCAATACTATTGGAAAAAAAAAAAAACCTAACAAACAAACATAGTTTTCTCTAATGCAGTCTCAATGGGTTTAATAACCACACTTCCGGGCAAGCCCCATGCGCAGGATTAGTTAGCAAATTCAAAATGAACTCAAAGATATTTCAGTAGACTTTTTATCTCATTTTGCTTTATTTTTGGCATTTTTTCTCTTATTGGTCATTTGTATATTTTAGTTTCCATTTCTGTGGGTTGGTGTCTCTCTCTCTCTCTCTCTCTCTCTCTCTCTCTCTCTCTCTCTCTCTGTGTGTGTGTGTGTGTGTGTGTGTGTGTGTGTGTGTAGCATGAATCTTAAAAGGTCTTATTAATAAACACAAACCCAGTGCCAGTTATTGGGTTGAAAGCTGGAAGAACAGAGAAGCAGAACAAGACACAGCCACCTCACCTCACCAATTCCTCAGCTGATCCTGTTTCCTCAAACTGGAAACCTCTATGTCCTCATCCAAATGGCTCTCAGCTGAACTGATGCTCAAAAGCCTAAAAGCTTAACCAGGCTCTAGTTCCTGGTCCTCACACTTTAAATACCTTTCTGCTTCCTGCCATCACTTCCTGGGATTAAAGGTGTGTGGCACCATTCCTGGCCGTTTCCAGTGTGGCTTTGAACTCACAGATATCCACACGGATTTCTGCCTCTGGAATGCTAGGATTAAAGGGGTGTGCTACCACTGCCTAACCTCTACATGTAATACTGTAGCTGTTCTGTTCTCTGACCTCCAGATGAGTTTATTGGGGTGCAGAATGTATCAATCATATGTGTGTGTCTGTGTGTGTATGTCTGTGTCTGTGTATTTCTTGTTTTTTGATTGTTTTATTTTTGTTTGTTGTTGTTGTTTTAAAGAGATAGAGAACAAGAAAGAACATAAAGTTGGGTACGTATGGAGGTGGAGAGGGACTAGCAGAAATTGAGGGAAGGGAAAAACATGGTCAAAACTTATCAAAATTTTTTCAATAAAAATACAATTTAATTTTTTCTTTCTTTTTCCTTTTTATTTTTTCTTCTTTCATACAATACATCTCAACCAGTTTCTCCTCTGTCCACTCCTTCTACTCCCTCTCCACCTTCTCTACCATCCAGATCCACTGCTTTTCCAGTTCTCTTCAGAAAAGAGCAGCCCTTCCAGAGATATCAAATAAACACAGCATAATAAAATACAATAAGATTAGGCACAAACCCTTATATCAAGGCTGGGCAAGGAAACCCAGTAGGAGGAAAAGGGTCCCAAGAGCAGACAAAAGAGTCAGAGACAGCCCCACTCTTACTGTTAGGAGTACCAGAAAATCCCCAAGCTAAACAACCATAACACATATGCAGAGGACCTGGCAGAGACCAAATGCAGGATCCACAATTGCCTCTTTAGTCTCTCTGAGTACTTATGAGTCTTCTTTAGTTTATTCTGTGGGTTGTGTTATCCTGGTGATGGTGACCCCTCTATTTCCTACAATCCTTCCTGCCACTCTTCTGCAGGGTACCCCAACCTGTGCCTAATGTTTGGCTGTGGGTCTCTGCATCTGCTCCCATTAAGCTGCCAGAGAAAGCCTCTCTGATGATTGTGGTAGGCACCAATCTATGAGTATAGCAGAATGTCATTAGGAATCATTTCATTGATTTTTTTTTTTTTTGGTCCTGTTGTTCTTGGTACTACCCTAGGTCTCAGGGATATCCAGCTTCTGGTTCAAATCCATTAGGCAATGTCAGGTATGGGTTCCATCTTGTGTCATGTGCCTCAAGTTAGATCAGTCATTGGTTGGTCACTCCCACAATCTCTGAGGCACCACTGGCCCAATACAACTTTCAGGCAGGACAGGTTAAATGTGGAACATTTTATGGACAGGTCGGTGTCCCAGTTCCAATATTGGATGCCTTGCCTGGTTATAATATGCCTTGCCAGTTCAGGCTTCATATCCTTCATTACTAGAAGTCCCCCACTAGGTCATGTTCATAGGTTCTAGGAAGTTTCCACTTCACTAGGTTTCACATGTCCACCTCAAAGCCCCACAAATACAGTTTTCTCTCTCCATACCATGTACTCCCTCCCTCTGTTCCTTTGTCGCACATCTGATCCTCTTGTTCGCATCTTTTCTCATCCCTAATCCATCCTCAAAAATCTATTCTACTATTTTCCCTTCCCAGTGAGATCCATGCACCCTCTCCTCCTTTAGAACTTCTTGCTACTTAGCCTCTCTGTCAGTGGATTGTAATGTCATTATCCTTTACTTAACACCTAATATCCATTTATAATTGAGTACATACCATGTTTGTCTTTCTAGGTCTGGGTTGCCTCACCCAGGATAATTTTTTCTAGCTCCATTCAATTGTGTGCGAATTTTATGATTCTTTTCTAACAGCTGAGTAATATTCATTGCTTAAATGTATCACATTTTTAAGTCCATTCTTCAGCTGAGAGCCATCTTGATTTTTTCAAGTTTCTGGCTTTTATGAATAAAGCCACAATAAACGTAGTTGAAAAATTGTCCTTGTAGTAAGATGGAGCATCTTTTCGGTATATGCCCAAGAGTAGTATACCTGGGTCTTGAGGTAGAATGATTCTCAATTTTTGAAGGAAACACTGTATGGGTTTCCATTGTGACTATACAAGTTTGCACTTCCACCAGTAATAGAGAACTGTTCTCATTGCTCCACACTCTCACCATCATGAGCTGTCACTTCTGTTAATAATCTTAACCATTCTTTTGCAAGTGTTAGATGGAATCTCAAAGTAGTTTGGATTTACACTTCCTTGAATTGCTAAGAAAAAGGAAAGAAGCAAATCAGATCCAGTTCGAGTCCTCGTTCAATTCATCTCGTTGGCTCACCACCCTAATCTCAACAATATTGGGACCCCTTATGGTAGTGTTCCTCATTCTAATGTTTGAGCCTTGCCTATTGAATAAGGCCATCGCCTTTATTCAGAACAAGATAGCAGCCATAAAATTCAGATCATGCAGGTAAAATATCAGTCCAGCATTGAGACCCAGAAGGTACATATGATATGAGGATATCATATAATGATATTGCTTAATATTTGTCACCTTCTATGTTTCAGAAAGGATTGCACATGGTGCATGGCCCTGGGGTAAATCAAAGCATGTATGGATGGTCATAATCTTTGATGACTGAATACTAAGGCCAAATGTCCAGCACACCCATGGTGCTTTCCAGGGAAACCACCCTCCCAGGGCTGGTAGCCAGAGATAGGTAAGAGTCTGTTAGACATGCCAACCTAAGACACATACAGTCACCATATTTGGGGACCCCTGAGATGGGGACAACAAAATTAGAGCACAGAACTCTAATTCCCACTAACAGCCACAAAATAAAATAAAAAGGGTGATATGAAGCAGGTAAGGTCTAAGTACTAGGCCATGCCTTAAGCAAACAATGAGCTATCCCACACACAACAAGCACTCTGGCCAGAGGAAACCTGTCCCATAAGCTCCAAACTGGAAAATGATGATGTGCAGCCCAGGGCCAACCAAGAAACACCACACAGATCAAGAAGCAAAATCCCACCAACAGTTGAACATCTATATCCAAGCCTTTTGTTTAATAAAGGAGCTTGTTTACCATCTCTGGGAGTCTGAGTCATTTCCTCTGCATCTTCTCACCCACTGCCCCCGGGTATCAGGGCCAGTGAGATCCCAGCAACATTTAATTTATTTCTGTCTTGATTCAGTAGTCATTCAGTAGAGAATTGTTTAATTTTCAGGAGTTTGTAGGTCTGTTGTTTCTGTTGTTACTGCTGAAATGCAGCTTTAATCTGTGCTGACCTGATAGTATTCAAGGGGATACTTCTTTTTTATTGTATATGTAGAGAATTGCTATGTGAGCAAATATGTGGTCAATTTTGAAGCAAGTTTCTTAAAGTGCTAATAAGTTTTCTATTTTGGTGAAATTTTCTGTAGAACATTTCTTTTAAATCAATTTGGTTTAGCTCTAGTATTTCTGTTTTGTTTTTTTCTGATAACCTGTCCATTGGTGAAGGTGAGGTATAGAAGTCTCCTACTATCAAAGTGTGAGGGTCTGGGTGTGTGATTTAATCTGTAGTAGTGTTTCTTTTGCAAAGGGCAGTGACTTTCGATTTGAGGCCTTGATGTAAAGAATGAAAATGTTGTCTTGGTGGATTTTTTTCTTTGGATGAGTATGATGTGTCTTTCCCCATCTCTTTTGATTAATTTTGGTTGGAAGTCTATTTTGTTAGATATTGAAATGGCTACACTAGTTTACTTCTTAGGTACATTTGCTCAGAAAATCTTTCTCCGACTCTTTACTCTGAGGTAGTGTCTATTTTTGGTGTTGAGTTGTGCTATGTGTATGCAGCAGAAAGATGAATCCTGTTTTCAAATCCATTCTATTCTTCTGTGTCTTTTTATTGAGGAATGGAATGTATTGGTATTGAGAAGTATCAATGACCAGTAATTGTTAATTTCTGGTATTTTGTTGTAGCTGGTGTGGTGGTGGTGGTGGCAGCAGTGTGTGTGTGCTTCCCTTCTTCTGTGTTTGTGGGTGTGATATATTTATTTCCTGTGTTTCTGTGGGTGCAGCTAACCTCTGTGGGTTGGAGTTTTCCTTCTAGTACCTTGTTTATGGCTGGATATATAGATAGATATTATTATGGAATATCTTGTTTCTCCATCTATGGTGATTGAAATTGTTGCTGACTGTAATAGTCTGTGCTGGCATCTATGGTTTCTTAGAGTCTGCAGGACATTTGTCAGGCCTAAGATTTTAGTCTTCATTGATAAATCAGGTACAGTTCTAATAGGTCTACCTGTGTATGTATGTTATTTGCTATTTTTATCTTGCACCTTTAATATTCCAACTAGATTGGAGGAGGTCTGCAGGCAAGCAGTCTGCCTGGATTTCTAGCTGCCTGTGTGGCCTCTGATTCAGTAGGGAAACTCCATCAGAGTTGGGGGCTTGTACATGGAGATGAAGATCAAATGGGGGATTGAGATATCATCAGAGGGGGCCTACCTAGAGAGTGGAAGAAGTTTGTGGGTTGGCAGCTTACCTGGTGTTCTGGTAGGTATGGTCTGTGATTGGTCAGCAAGTGTCTGCTGGAGGTGTGGACTGGACTAGGACATAGTGAAGAGCATGGGAGAGGGACAACTAGGATTAGGTCTGTTGGAAGCTTGAGAGTGGGGATGGTCTAAAGGTGGTGGCCTACCTGCTCTTCTTGAGGGAAATGATAGAGTAAGGAAGGTCCATGGGTGGCTGACTTGCCTGGCTTTCTCTTAACAGTTTTTTATATCAACACTTTTTCTTCATTCCCCTTAATTCTGATACTAGATCTCTGGCAGGAAGAGCTATGTGAAATATATATCCCTTTGTTTACTTAAGTTGTGAGAATTTGAATTTACTACATGTGAAAAGTCCACAGCAATATTACATTCAATAAAGGTTGGGGCTCAGTGAATGTTCTTTTTTTTTTATTATACAGGGGAGAGCAGGAACGCAGTCCCCCACTACCACAAATTATGCAGTCGAGTTTCCTGCATTTGGGGAAATTGCAGGGGTCAGCACATCCGGAGTGCAATGGATAAGCCTCGCCCTGGGAAAACCACCTTCGTGGTCATGGTGTCTCCCCTGCCAGGTAAGTATGTGATTGTTCTTTTATGATAAAGTTAGATTCATTTTTCAAACTCTTGAGTCCAGCCCCTGCCCAATATGATTGAAGTGCAGAATATTAAATACAACAAAAGTCAACATACAGTGTTTGTTCCTTTGCTTTTTGTACATTTCTGTTATTACTATGCAGGGCATTCCCATCTCTACAAAGACCCACATCGGGTACTATTACAGTCAAATCTTTCTTCACCTCCTTACTCATATAGATATAGACTACACACACACACACACACACACACACACACACACACACACACACACACA
>CABHPP010170939.1:16888-42279 GCA_902168425.1 Peromyscus attwateri | reverse complement strand
ATACAAAGTATAACATTGGTTATTTCATTGAGCTTCAGCCTAATGGGCCACATTTTATGATTCAGCAAGTTGCAAGTTTGAAAATCAAGAGATCTTGACACAGAGGGCTGCTTGTCCACTCTGCCTGCTTTCCCAGCCACTTTGAAGTTCCATTCTACTACTCAGCACTGGTCCATGAAGAGGTACTGGTCATGTGGTAATTTAAAAATGCTACCAATTAATCTCCCGGGTAATTTTCACCTAGGAGCTGATTATGACATTTGTCAATATACACTGACTGAGTTTAAAGAATGTGCACATTTTCCCCTCTATTGTCATCTAGGGCCATGTTAGGTCAACAGCTCTGCCATCAACTTCTTACAATCTACACTCCCGTAGTTTACTTCTTTTTGCTACATCCTCCGGCATTACCTAAAATAGAATTGTATCTTTTATAACACAATGTCCACATTTGAAGTGCTTGCCACTGCCTTTGCTAACTGTGTTAAGTCTACTCCAAACCCCAAGTTTAAGTAGAATCCGTTGTAACTCACTGTGTTTAACAGTACATGTGTTAACAGAATCAGACAGCTTGTCTAACTCAGCATCTGCTATGCAGGTAGATGAAACCAGAGAAACAAAGAGGCTGGAACAAAGGCCATGGGAACCAATCCAGGTGACAAGACACTGGGGAAAATGCCTTTGTGGGTAATGGATCCAAATATTAACAGTATTTATTGAATTGTTATTATATGACTGACATTTTCCAAGGAATTTGTACAAATTAATACATTTAATCTTCACAGTAGCTCTAAGAGAGAAGTAGTTTTCATGATCCTTTGTGGATACAGGTTTTGAAATAACCCATTTTTTCCATGGCTGGTGATGAACAAAAGCTTGACTTCTGCTCCTGGCTTGTAGCAGAGTTCCTGGCACACCAGACTCCATCATGAATATTGATTGAAGTGAATAGCAGACCAGATGTGTAGCACAGGTTCCCTTGATGTTTCTCCTTTGCAGCAGCTCCTGGCATATATTTGACAAAGAATAATTGTCATAATTTAATTTCTAGTCTTTGCTTGCCTCTCTAATCTGATCCATGTGAAGATGACATCTTGGATGTCATCAAGATGGATTTGGTAAAGAAAGATGGGGATAAAATGTGTCATGGTGTTTATAATCAAAGAGAGTGATTTTAAAAAGTTTAAACTTACATAGAGATGGAGACGGTTAGCTATTTACTTGACTCCTGGTGCCTCTAAATTCCCAATGTTTCCTTTCAGAATATACCTCCAAAAAATGCAAATGTCAGTGCTTTATCCTTGAGAAGCATTGTAATCTATAAGGCTGTTTGTTGTGCATTTTTCCTGGAAACATCAACAAAGGTCTAGTCAGTCCAGATTTCATAGCAAAGATATATTAAAGAATACTTTTGCTCAAACCTCTTGTGGTGAACAGTGGGTTTAATTAGGATTACTTAAAGGATGCTGGGCAATGCATGTAGAGCTGCACCACTGAAGAAAAAGCATGCTCTCAGCATATGTCACCTGCTTGTGGAGCTTTGAAAAGAATTCTATGTCCACAAACTCTTCCAATGTAGCAACTATCAATGGCAGATAAGTCATAGGAAGAGTGAAACCTCTGAGAATATCCCTGCCAGCCATTGTTAGCTGTATACATTTTGGGGGAGTGAGGAGACTTCTTGAACTTCTTCATAGTGGAAAGTTAATAGATCCTAACTTGTTCAAGTCACATGTGAGGAATCACAGCTGGTAAAGGAACTGAAGTGGACAACTGCCGAGTCATGACCAGAGTATAGTTCCTTACTGTACATTACACAAGAGATGGCTCCTTAAGGAGTGTGGGGAGGTTTGTATGGGTGTTACTCTTAACCAGAAAGTGCAGTATTCACTGTGAAACCTGATCTGCTGGCTTGCCTCAGCCTTGTGAAGCAGACAGTGAAGACAATCCAGTTTCAAGAGCTTTGTCAGGTGCCTACCAGAAAACAGCCTGCAGCCCATGGATAGAAGTTGTTCTTTCCCATCAGAATGTGTTGTATGAGACTTTCCCATGAAGTTATAACACAAATGTCTACTCACCTCAGACAACAAACAATGACAGAAAAAGGTAAAGGTACCAGCAAAGTCCAATTTGGTAAACCAGTGAGTTTATTGGGGTTAGTTACAGGAGATCTGCATCACTGAAAGTCATCCCAGAATGGGTTATGACTCATGGACCCTGGAACTCTGGAGCTCTATGCCTGATTTGCAGCTACCTGGGTAGGTGTAGAGTTTCCTCTCCTTACTACTTATAAAACCTTGGAGAATGGGATGGGCTTGCAAATCTGTTAAGTTTCAGGATTTCCTCAGACTAGTGAGTAGTTCCTGCTGAATCATAGCAATCCTCCCTTCATAGCTTTCTGATTCTCTTTTTTCAAAGATGTATTTATTTATTTTTCTATTTGATTGTATGTATGTCAGTGTACCATGTGTGTGTTTGATGTTCTCGGAGGTCAGAAGAGGTCATCAGATACCTTGGAACTGGAGGTACAGACATTTGTGAACCACCCTGTGGGTACTGGGATCCAGAACCCAGTCCTCTGGAAGGAAAGTACTTTTAACTACTGGGCCATGTCTTCAGCCTAACTCTTTAATGATTATGAGCTTCTCCCCAGGGTGGAATGTTTTGTTTGAAGGAAAGGGTATACAGCACTTTGAGATGCTGGGGACTGGAGACATCGAGAGTGAATCATCATAGCTCTGACATCATTGTCATGAAACCTAGTATGTCTCTCACTTGTCCATTTCTCCATCTTACAGGACTGTAATGAATAATTAATGGATGTGTCAACATTGAGAATCATGTATTCTCTTTAATCTCTACAATTCCCTCCAAATATAATATTTTTTTTTTGATCTACATGGCCTGAAAGCTCTCTGAGCTGAAATGTTAATTGTTGCCTATGAGCAATTTTTGTTTCCCTGACCTAAAAGATTCTTATTTCTACCTTCACCATAATAGGTGTTGATTTCCTATAGTTGATGGTAAGATTTCATAAAGTCTGGTATATTTAGGCATTTTAAAATCAGGTGATAGACCAAAGTAGACCTGACCTCCTTCACTTCCCTGTGCTCTTCATGCACTCCAGTGCTTTTAAGTCTCCTTGATTTGTTTAAGAAAAATGTCATGCTGCTCTTTCCTATTACCTTACAGTTATTTCTCCCAATGAAGAAGCAACTTTGTATCCAGAGATACTTCATGCCCAATGCTAACTTTACTGATAAACAACCTTCCCTTACATAATTAAAATAGCCTGAAGTCTGAACTTAGAAGAAAATCCATCACCAAGGTTTTCCTGGAAGAGAGAGCCAACTGAGCAGCTAAACACTGGTCCTCCAAATGTGAACTGATTACACACCAGGCTGAAAAGCTCAGAGGGCTGTGCAAATGAATCTCCACTTTTGCTCTTTACCATTTTAGTTTTAGCTATGGATGTTCTAATTTGCTAAATTGGCCAAAAATGAAAGAAAATTAATGTGCTTGTAGGTGATTCAAACCTTTTTCTCAGACTCCCTTTCCCAAGCATGGCTGGGAGATAGCTTCTGGAAAGAACAAACAGACAAGCAAAAACCAAATGCAAAATGAATCAGCATAAACAAGCAAACAAGAAAATCGAACAAGCTGGAAATGGACAAGACTCCTCAGTGTCTCTACCCACATTTACACCCTCCCTTCTTATGTTTCCCCTGGCTTAATTATTCATTTTCACTGATTATTCCTGAGTGTGATTGGATGATAGAGAAAGGCATGGTATTTATTTGTATAATAGAGTATGGGAATGCTGGTTTCACAGCTTCTTACTGCTCACTCACATCCAACCTCCTTTACATTTCAGGACTTTACTCTGTTTTCCTTCTCTCTCCTCTCCTTTTCTTCTCCCTGTGTACTTTTCCAGTTCCTTTTTTTTTCCTTTTTGAGTCAAGGTTTGTTTCTCTGTGTTGTTTTGATTCCTTGCTCTGTAGACTACCTGGCCTCGAACTTACAGAGATCCACCTGACTCTGCTTCCCAAGTGCTGGAATTAAAGGCGTGCGCCACCACCGCCCGGCTTACTTTTCCAGTTCCTTATATCTACCTCTCAGACATCCTCCTTTTACCTTTACTCGCTTCCCTACCATCCCCATTTCCCCTGCCAATTACAGTTAATAAGAATAATCAGTATAAATAACATTCCTCCAAGGTGAAGTTATGGACAGGCATTTTTTCTAGCTGCAACTCATCACCTTTGTGAATAGTGTGTCTTATGAGCAGTGAGCATGGGCTATGTATGAGTGTGACAGAGGACATATTAGGTGCTGAAATTATGGGGATAAATGATACACATCCCCTTTACTGATAATTCAGTAGAAAGATGACATATGTAACTGTTTTGATTGACAGAGTTCAATATATGTGATGAATAATTAAGCAATGGTTTCATTTTCCCAATAATTTCCACAGCTGTGCTTAGCTAATCTACATCTCTTCCTCAAGCCTGCTCTTATTTAGTGTGACCTTAACTGACAGGATTCCAGCTAGCATTTATTAATTTATAATTTCTAGGTGTGATCCTTGGCACTAAACATTGCTTTGGTTAATAATTGGAGCTTCATTCACTGTAAATATGTATGAAATAGCATGACATAGAATTTTCTATTCTCAACTTTTCAACCAATCATATGGTTTGAAAGTCCAACTTTGGCTGGTCTTAACAGCTACCACTTGAGAGACATAACCTCCAACGAGTTGAAAGGTCAGTCATGATGGCTCACACTTCTAGTTCCTTCCAGCACGCAGGGGGGCAGAGATGTGAGAATCATTGGAGCCACAATTTAAGAGCACCAACTCAAGGATACTTTGTAGTTAGAGTTTTTTTTTCTCTGGGTCCTGACAAGCCCCGGTGGTTCCTTAGCCCACTTATAAAATAAACATAGTCAGGCAGGAAAACTATAGCTACAATACTTTGTTGAAAAAGAAAAGAACAAGCAAATGGAGCAAATTCACAAATGTACAGGTAATATAAGATGAAACTGTAATTTTTTCCTTGTCTGTCATTAAAGATTTTTTTTTCTTTTTCTGACTGGCCTATACTCTGTTATGGTAAATTCTACATATTAAAGTGCCAAAGAATAAAATAATAGAATGGGTTAAATTTCATCTAATATCAGCTATGTGTTTTATGATATCCCCAAAGTTTATCTTTACTTTGCATCCACAGCCAATTGAGGTATATGGATGTTGGTGCTTAGCATGGCTTCTACTTATTCAGTTTAGTTGCCCAATCCATGAGATAGTCAACTCACACACACTTGTTTGATATAGTGTTCTCTCCTAAGTTAACCCAATATAGAAAATCACACAGAGACTTATGCAGAGTTTGACTCCCAAGTTACTAGAGGTTCAGTTATGAATCTATATGAACCATCATAAAGGTCAACACATCCCTTCACATTATAGATTCATCATCATCATGAGGGATCATTTCACTGTATTCTGAGCCTGAATGCCCCATGACTTCTAATCTGTATAGTAGAGGCAGAGGGGCTATTGAACTGTAGCAGGAATTTTAGAAAATCTTTTTAATAAAATCAAACCTGAGGCCAGTTATTGGGGTGAATGCTGGAAGATCAGAGAAGCAGAACAAACCACAGCTACCTCACCTTGCCAATTCCTCAGCTGATCCTGTTTCCTCAGACTGGATGCCTCTGAGTCCTCATCCAGAATGAATCTCAGCTGAACTGCTGCTCAAAAGCCTGAAAGCTTAACCAGTCAAATGCTGCTAGTTCCTGGTCTTCATGCCTTATATACCTTTCTGCTATCTGCCATCACTCCCTGGGATTAAAGGCATGTGTCACCAAGTCTGGCTGTTTCCAATGTGGCCTTGAACTCACAGAGATCCAGAGGGATTTCTGCCTCTGGAATGCTAAGATTAAAGGTGTGACCTGTCCAGCAGGTCCAGTTATTCGTGGGTCTTGAGCCGGGAAACACCTGAAAAGCCAAGGGGGAAGAAGGAAAGGGAGCCAAGCACATATAATGAATGACAAGAGTCAGTCTGAGTCGCAT
Source organism: Peromyscus attwateri (assembly GCA_902168425.1). Taxonomy (NCBI): domain Eukaryota; kingdom Metazoa; phylum Chordata; class Mammalia; order Rodentia; family Cricetidae; genus Peromyscus; species Peromyscus attwateri. The sequence goes on along the minus strand of CABHPP010170939.1, from coordinate 36,200 downwards.
CAAGGCTCCGTTTATTAACTGAATGCTGAGGCTTATATACAATGCTTCAGGCAGGGAGGGGGAGCAGAGAAAGGAGAGTGGAAAATTTTCAGAAGAAGTCAGAGTGGTCGGGGGGAGGCGAGGTTTCTTTGGTCTAAGGCTCTGCAGCTGGCCGATTACTGTTCAAGGCTATATCTAAAAGTATACTTCTTAGTTAGGCCAAGGCCGTCCTGCTTTTGCAAGTCTTGCAGTTAGCCAAGGTCGTCTGGTTTTTCAAGACTCCAAGCAGAAATTCAAAGCACAATAGTTTTGACTTAAACAGGCCTGGGTCAGTCTCCAACAAAGGTGTGTGCTACCACTGCCTATCCTCTATGTTTAATATTGTGGCTGTCCTGTTCTCTGACCCCAGATAAGTTTATTAGTGTACACAATATTTTGGGGAACACAATACCACCACAGTTGACTTAATTCCAGTTCAGACCAAAGGTCAGATATCTAGAATGTGTAGTAGCATAAATTCTACTCAAAGCTCAAAGGCTCATGGTGCATGTGTAAGCACTAATGGGTCTAGACAGAAAAAGATGGATATCTTAGCTGAAGTAGAGAGAAAAATTCCTTTTCTTGGTCTGTTTGTTATGTAGGGGAGATGTGTGTGTGTGTGTGTGTGTGTGTGTGTGTGTGTGTGTGTGTGTCTGTGTGTGTCTGTGTGTAGGCTAGCAGCCTTGGTGCCACCCACATCTCTTTTTCTCACTTGTTTTCCCCTTAGACAAAGTCTCTCCCTCTACTGGAGTTTGTTAAGCAGGCTGGCTGGCCACTGAATCCTGAGTATCCTATTGCTCCTGCCTCTTCAGTTTTGAGATTTCAAGCATTTGCCATCTCCCACGGTTTTCTGTGGCTGTTAGGGCTCAATCAGGCCCTCATTCATGTACATCAAGTATTTTATTGCTTAAGTTACTTCTCCAAGCACTGCATTTATTTTTTGGATTTTCCAGAAGGGGTTTCTGTTGGTTAAACAGCACGCTGCTCATGGCTGGCTGCCACCTGCAGTGGCCATGCTGATGGAGGAGAGTCATTAGCCATAGTTACCTTTTTAGAGCTTTATTGAAAGAAAGGGGGAGAGAGAGAGAGAGAGAGAGAGAGAGAGAGAGAGAGAGAGAGAGAAGAAGAAGAAGAAGAAGAAGAAGAAGAAGAAGAAGAAGACAAATGGAAGGAAGGAGCGGAAAGGAAAGAGAGGGATGCACAGAGGGCTGGGATGCCATCACAGGCTGATGGCATAATTAAGGACAGAATCCTTACAGTTTCTCTGCAGAACCCCGGCTGTCCTGGAACTAGCTCTGTAGACCAGACTGGCCTCCTCCTCAGAGATCCAATTGTCTCTGCCTCCTGAATCCTGGGACTAAAGGAATGTGTCATGACCATCTGGCTCAAACCCAGCATTTTTATTGTGTTCAGATCCTCAACTAGCTGAATAATGCTCAATCAGTAAGGGTTACCATCTTCAGCCAGTGTATAGATTCAAATACTGATATCTCACAGAAACCCCCTCACAGATGTCCCTAGAAATGTTTCAGCAGTTACTTAAGAATCACTTTGCCCTCCAAGTTGATTCATAATTTAAACACCACAATTACTCATTTGACACATACTTGGTATGTGTTACTTCAATTACTGTGACCTGAGATTAGAGTAAACATTTATTATGTGCTGAATAATTTGTAGACATGGAGATACTGGATCCTATTAAATTATAGATCATCCTACTTTACATAAGATAGAAGAATGTGTCATGTTTTTTCTCTTTTTTATTCAATTTAAACAAGTAAATAACTCAATGTACATTGATTCTTACACCTGTGACCCTACTAGCTTGTAGAGAAGTGTGTAAAAAAGCAGAAATGAACAGGTCCTGATAGCTGAAAACAAACCACCAGGTGCTTTGATGAGGCAGAAAGTCCCTAAATAAACTGGCTGACTGGACATGTTTGTCCTGATCATGAGACAAAAGAAGTGTATACATAAAATAAAAGACCAATACATTCCAGGAAACTGAGAAGGGCGAGGGAGAGGCAGGTGGCAGTGGTTGGATTTAATTAAAAGAGATGCTGACATGCAGATTCAAGTCAGACATTTTCTCCTGCTCTGATTATGGATAGATATAAGGATAAGATACACACTCCCTTAATTAGGCAGTAGATTGGCACCAACAGGGTGGCTTTCTCTGGTTACTGATAAGATCAGAGGAAACACAGACTCTTTGGTTGTATTCTGGGAAAGCAGACACTCTGCTCACAGTCCCTAGACAGGAGTACTTCCCCAAGAACTTTCAGCTCCCTGTGAGAACTGTAGTCAAGGGCATTGAAAAGAGAAAAGCAGGAGTTTTTGATGAGGTCCACTGGGCATCATCAGATTTTAACTTTTTGTGGCTGTTATGGAAGATGAAGCTTCTGGCAGCAGCTGTACACAAATAACTTAATGAACCAAATATATGTCACTCAATAGTCTGATCTGAAAGCTCGCAGTACATCCCTGGCAGCAGATAAGAATCACTTCTTCCTGTCAGGACCAATTATTCTCAGGAAGAAAATCCTCCTGCACATTGGATAACAGCATGTGCTACCTGCCATCATCCAAACGTTACTTTTTATGAATGAGATCAATCATCACAGCAGTAAGGGCAGTGCCAGGGAAGCTGGAAGACCTGAGAGAAAGAGGTCACAGACCCTGATTTCTTTTGTCCTCTTGCTGCTGCTGGCTCCCTTGTGCTGCAGGGTAGATGCTCAGCCCCGGTCTTCTCTTTACTGTCAGACTGGGTGAAACATTTCATTATTCATTATTTACCATTATACTCATTACTTATATTACCCATATATTTACATAGTGATAGTATTTATAGGATGGTATGTTATGTTTACTATATATTTAATATGCATAATCTTCTGTTTTCCTATCACTAGATTCATCAAATACATGAATGGACTTTGGGGCTCTTACACTAGTATTGAGTGCTAACTCCATAGTCTAGTAACCCATAGGCAGGCCTTGGGCATATTTGTGGAAGATTATGTAGGTTAGGTTTGCCTTTAGGTGTGTCTGTGAGGGATTTTCTTGATTAGAATAACGGAAATCTAAGACCCACCCTGAATGTGACTGACATCATCCCATGGAATGCTGATTCTGGATAGCATAGAAAAGAAAAGGTGAGCTGAGTACCAGTGTTTCTTTCTTTCTGCTTCTTGACTCTAGAACCAATGTGCCCTGATGCATCCTCAAGCTCTGCCCATCATGCCCTCCTCACCAGAATCACTGAAGTTGCTTTTGTTAGGGTATTTTATTGCAGCAACAGGAAATGAAACCGAAACACCATTCACACATAACTCATGAAGCTGAAGGACACAAGACATAGCAGATCCAAATTATGAAATCTAAGCTGATATTTAAGAGAAAACACAAAAACAAATTTTCTAAAGACAGATTTTTTTCTGACTTGAAGGAGAATATGAGGAAAGACTAAGTCTATTGAAATGGCTGTGTTGGCAGCTTGTGTCATGGTGTCCCTATTCTGAAAGGAGATGAGTAGCCATCTGTCTGGCATCATCTACAGTTCATGAGCATTTCAACAAAGGATGGTGCAGAGAGATGGAAGTGATTTACCCTCTTGAAAATGGAGTCAGCCAGAAGCTTAAAACAGGGGTATAAAAATTAGTGTTTTATTTATTTATTTTTTTGTGGAGTGCAATGTGAAAAGAGCTAGGAATAAATTTCAGGATATGGTCTAGCCTTCTGACTGCAGTGTATAAATGTGTGAGTGGATACATGTGTATAGGAGCTATGTGTGTATAAATGTTAAAGCAGACACATGTGTCTGGAGATAAAAGCACTGGCACATGTGATCAGCAATGTGGTGTGTGTGTGTGTGTGTGTGTGTGTGTGTGTGTGTGTGTTCACATATCTGTTGAGGCCAAAGGTCAACTTCATCTGTTGTTCCTCAGGAATTGTGATAGAGGAATGTCTTTCTGTATGCTGTAAATATGTGTTGCTCTGATTGGTTGATAAATAAAGCCATTTGGCCTATGACAAGGCAGCTTAGAGGCAGGTGGGGAATTCAAAGAGGGAGACAGGAAGAAGGCAGGGAGAGATGCCAGGGAGCTGCCCAAAGTGCAACATGTAATGGGATGCAGGTAAAGCCATGGAACATGTTGCAATACATAGATTAATAGTTATGGGCAAATTTAAGGTATAAGAGCTAGCTAGCAAAAAGCTTGAGCCATGTGCATGCAGTTATAATTAATACAAGGCTCTGTGTGTTTACTTGGGGGAAGCAAGTGGGAGAAATTTGTCCCAACCACCAGCAGGCCGGGACACAGGAAAACTTCCAGCTACAGAACTGTCCATCTTATTTTGTGAGACGAGGAATTTCATCACTGGCCTTGGGGTGGGGGAGCATGACACAGATGTGACAGGATTTGTAGGCCAGTGTGCCCCAGGGATCAGCCCAAAGGTTGTTTTTACTAAAGGACAATAAAAGGAAAACTAACCAATATTCATGCTTTTACTATTTACTCCATTTTAAAAGTTAGATAAATGAATAATTAGCTGGTTAACTTCAGCAACTTATTTATTGTTATGTATTAACAATAAATAAGTTGATATTTTCAATAAAGATAGAATCGAATGTCCACTGAACAACAGAATAAAGACCACTTGAAGAGTACTTCTCAGACCTTGTTGCTCTTGTCCTATTATTTTCAACTTTGCTGATGAATACTTGAGTAAATTCAATTTATGTCTGACCTCATTTCTCTGTCTTCATTTATAATCATTTCAAATCTGATTTTTACCTCTGCTGATGCAGAAAAACTTTTCCCATGATTTTGATGTATTGTAAGGATATGGAACTTATTTTTTAAAAATATCCTTGGATTTTGAAAGTAAAAGTCTGAAGGATTTTTCAGGATTGATTTTGTCTGTGAGGTTTTGGTCTGAATACATACAACCACCATGATGCCATCCTGCTGGACTTGCAAAGGCACTTTGTTTGGATTGTCTGAAAGGTGGAACTGTTTTCGTCTTGTGAACTGAATTGAGAGGAAACAGTCAGTGCTCCCCATGAAGATGCTTTTTTCCCATCTCAGCCACCAGGCCTGCCTGGCTTCTGCACTGTAGTCACTAGTCATTGCATTATAGTCAAGGGGCTATTTGAAAGGAGATACTTTCAAAGCAAGTAAAAGCCCTGGTCCTCACCAGATACCCACAAGTTTTCTTATAAACTGAGGACTTTATCTGAATCCACCAAAGAGAAAGCCCAGCATGCACTTGGGTGAAGCTACTCTCTAATGAGGAGTTTTATCATCTGTTCCATGCTTACTTATTCCTGGTCTCCTTTATATCTGAAAGGAAATGGAAATGAACACAAATTATTTTATTCCATTGACAAGGTTGTAGTCTGGTAGTCATTATTTGCTTTAATGGTGAAATATTCTAAGGTTAGCTACTAAGAGCTCTTTTAGCCTAGCTCCTACCATTCTGATGTGCCCCACTCTTCTTGGGGTGTTCCTTATTCCTGACTTACAGTGTGCTCAAAGTGCACTTGTGATGAACCAGCCTGCCTCCATCTTAGTCTTAAAAGCATCTTATAGTAAAGACAAACTAGGTTCATTCCTGTTTATGATTAGATCTCTGTTTCTCAAGGATTGTGCTATGCACCACCTATATCTGTAACTACAAATGGTTCTGTACTGCCTCTTCCAGGAAAAGGCAACTGTATCATTATTTCTAAAGGTTGTTATGACTACCTGTTGTTATGACCACCTTGTTACAATCACTTTGCAATCATATCTTTTTTTCAGGAGGTCTTATGACTAACTTGTTATGAATATGCTCTGCTCCTGTAACTATGTCTATTTTTCCTGCCAAATCTCCCAGTTGGAAACCTCTTACCCCTGAGCTATAAAAACTTTGTCTTTCTCACATCTAGTACTGACCTCGTAAGTCCCAACTTTATGTGAGGCTGCCCATGTACATGAATAAAAAAGCTCGCTACAGTTAATTCCTTGCTTTAATGAATTTGGCCATGATGATTTGGGTTGGTGGTCTTTCTCCTTGAATCTTTGGGATTAGCTCTTGGATATTCCTTGTCCCAATTTGAAATTATTTGTTTTCCCAGGAAGCCTTGCGTGTTGGGGACCTAAAGTTGGATGACTGCACTGTGACCTTTCTTGCTTGGATGATCTGAAGTAACTACACCCTTGACAACCGTTACTAAGTTACAAAAAAGAATAACTCCTGGAAAAACCACAAAATGTACCTTTAGATTAATGTACTTTTAGATTAACTTCCTGGAGTATGTTCGGTTGGTCAGTTGCACAAGTATTGGACCAAAGAGACCTCTCTTTGACTCTATTCTACAAAGAGACCTCACCTGGACCCTATTATTCAAGCTTTCATCCCCCCCTTTCCCCTATTCATTTCTCCCATCTCCCAGCATATATAAACCTGCTTCCCCTTGCAATGAACGAGACCTTGATGCAACTCAGACTGACTCTGTCTTTCATTATACGCGCTTGGTTTCCTTTCTCTCTCACCCCCATTGGTTTTCAGGAGGTGCCTCCTCAAGTCCCACCAAATAACCTAGCCTGTTGGACGGGTCACTTGTGTTATGATTAAAATGGTCAGAATAAAAGGCATCAAAGTCCTGGGCACATCTGTGAGGGAATTTCCAGGATGCATAAATTGAGGTGGGGAGATCTGCCTTAAATGTGAATAGTATCCTTTCATGGGTTGGGTACTGTGCTCCCTGAGTATAGTACAATGTAACCAGCTGCCTTAAGCTCCAGCCAGCATTCTGGAGCTTCCTCACACTGTAAGCTAGAATAAATCTTCCTTATTTAAATTACTTTTATCACATGTCTTTTTTTTTCAGTAACAAGAAAAGTAACTAATGTACCCTGGTTCCTTTTTCTGGACAGGAAAGGGCTTTGAGTGTGCTTAATGCTTGTGGTGTGCTGTGGTTCTGGGCTCCATGTTGTTGTTGGTTGTTTTTGCTCTTTTTTTCAGGGGACTGCCACCCAGCTCCCTCATAAATCATACACAGAGAATTATTATTAATTGTAAATGCCTAGACTTAGCGTAGCTTGTTTCTTGCCAGTTTTTCTAAACTTTAAATCATCCCATATAACTTTGGCCTCTGGGCATTTTCCTTTTCTTAGTTCTGTATATCTTATTTTCACTCTTACTCCATGGCTGGCTGTGTGGCTGGGTGGCTGGCCCCTAGCATCCTCTTCTCCTTATTCTTGCTCTTTCTTCTTTTACTACTAGATTTCTGCTTCAATTTATTCTCTCTGCCTGCCAGCCCTGCCTATTCTTATTCTTGCCTCACTATTGGTCAGTTCTTTATTAGACCACCAGGTGTTTTAGACAGACACAGTAACACAGCTTCACAGAGTTAAACAAATGCAACATAAAAGAATATAACACATCTTTTCATCATTAAACAAATGTTTCACAGCATAAACAAATGTAACACATCTTAAAATAATATTCTACAACACCATGTAACCAGGACATACTAACAGATAGATAGATGCATATATGACAGCATCCCTGTTTCCTAACCTGGAGCCAAGCAAAACCCCCACTTTGTATTGACAGATCAATCCCAATGCAACCTCACATGACTGGGCTCATCTCTTCCGCTTCCCACACCAGCAGGCTCTCTCAACAGGATATTATCTCTATGACATGTTATAATGGTCTTCACATTCATTGTAATTTTTACTTATACATAACATAGTTAACATACATAGTATGTTATGTATAAGTAAAGATTATGTATGTTATGTATAACTAGGTCCACAAAACTAGTTTCAGAACCACAACCACATATTCCTAGACAAATGAATCTCCCAAGAGGTTTTACTGTTTGTCTAAACTTAACAATCATTTTGTCTTTCATCTGAATGTAAACAAAATAATCCTTTCAAACGTTACTTAGATTACATTTTCTTGTTTCTAGACTAGTTATAATATTGGTTTGAAGTATAGCAATTTCTCTCTCTATCTCTCAGGGTGTGTGTGTGTGTGTGTGTGTGTGTGTGTGTGTGTGTGTGCATGTATGTGTGTGTGTGTGTGTGTGTGTGTGTGTGTGTGTGTATGAATAGGCCAGATATCAACCTCAGATTTCTTTATTCAGGCATACTTGTATTCATTCATTTATCTATTTATTTATTCATTTATTTATTTTTGAGATAGCATCTCTCATATTGTGGGAATTCTTATTAGGGTAGATTGGCTTGCTGTTGAGACTCGGGGATCCTTCAATCTCTGCCTCCCCAGAACTGGGATTGCAAATTCATGCCACCATTTCCGGACTTTCTAGTTTGTTTTCTGTTGCTCTAATAAATATCCTGATCAGAACAACTTGGGGAGCTAAGGGTTCATTTGACTTACATGTTGCAGTCCTTCACTGAGAGAGGCCAGAGCAGGAACTCAAGGCAGGAACAGGGGGCAGAAACTAAAACAGAGACTATGAAGGAACATGGTGTCCTAATGCCTTGCTCCTCCTGACTTGTGCAGTGTGCTTTCATGCAAACCCCAGGTTGACCTGCCTACATACCTGCTCAAGGGTGGAGCATCCCATCTGGTTTGTGCCCTCCCATATCAGCCAGGAATCGAGAAATTGCCCCACAGACATACTTACAGACCAATATGAAGGAGGCATTTTCTCTAAGTTCTTTCTTCCCAGGTGACTTTAGATTGTGTCTAGCTGAAAAAAAAAAAAAAAGACTAAGCAGCATCCATGGATCTTTAAATGTGGGTTCAGGGTGCTCCAACTCAGGTCCTTATGTTCTGAAGACAAGCACTTCAGTGATGAAACTAGGGGCCCATCCACTATGATTTTCTTTTATTTGAATTACATTTTAAGAGTTTTAAAATTGTCTGTACCATTAATGATTTTATTATGTTTGTGTATATGTGTGTGTGTGTGTGTGTGTGTGTGTGCATAATAGATTTTAAGTTGATGTGTTATAAAAACTACTACACAGAAATCATCAGAGAAAATCTTGTCCCTACAGTTCACATTTCTACATCCTTTACTATAGCTGTTACAGGTGTGAAGGCTTAGTAGTGCACTGACTGTTTTTACTGAGTTCCTTGGTGATAATAGGCTCAACACACACACACTCCCTTCCCATATTCTCTTAGACAACAGCACATTTTAGTGTCTTCCTATTAGCCTTCTTGATTCATAGCATATCGGGCATATCATGACATCATAGGTTAGAACTTATTCAGCTAGACTTTCACACACGAGCTTTTCTGATGGTGCTACAATAAAAAAATGATGGACATGCATCTATGTTTTAAATGCATGTATATATTCATATGTATATTTTAGGTTCCTTTCTCAGTTGCTCACCATCTTCTTTTGAAACAGGTTTTTCACTCAACTTTATTTAAGAAGTGGTATTCTGTGTGTTCAGCCCACTGCATTAACCAGTAATGTCCATAAAAAACAGAGTTCTCAGTGACAGCAAAACAGCTCAACTCTTAAAGGTGCTGCCCCATGACCTCGAGGCCTGATTTCAATACCTACAATCTCCTTTGGTAGAAGAAGAGAACCAATTCTTCAAAACTGTCTTCTGAACCTCCCTCCTCTTTTAACAATGTAAACTGCAATAAAACTTCTTTAAAATTCAGTAGAGTTCCTGGCACATGGTTGTACTTTGACTTCACTGTAATAAGATTGTCCCGTTTTCCTCTCTGTAGCTTTAAGGCAATCAAGAGAAAACACAAAGTGTAACATGAATCTTAAAAGGTCTTATTAATAAAAACAAACCCGGAGCCAGGTATTGGGGTGAACACTGAAAGATCAGAGAAACAGAACAAACCACAACTAACTTGACATGGATAACTTCTCAGCTGATCCTGTTTCCTCAAACTGGAAACCTCTGAGTCCTCATCTGAATGGATCTCAGCTGAACTTCTGCTGAAAGCCTCAAAGCTTAAAAAGCCAAAGTTCCTGGTCCCCAGACCTTATATACCTTTCTGCTTCCCGCCGTCACTTCCTGGGCTTAAAGGTATGTGTCTTTCCTAAGCAAAAACAGGAGATCTCAAGTGCTGGGATTAAAGGTATGTGCCACCACACCTGGCTATGTTCCTAGTGTGGCCTTGAACTCACAGAGATCACATATATCTCACACATATCACAGGAGGTGATATGATTAAAGTCATGTGTGCTACCGTTTTCTAGCCTCTATGTCTAATCTAGTGTCTGTTCAGTTCTCTGACCCTCAGATAAGTTTATTAGGGTACACAATATATCAACCACAACAAAGTGGGAATTCTGTAAACTGCACCTGATGTCTGACATAGGATTCAGTGATTGGTTTACATAAAAATTAGTTAAATGGTGACTGAAGTGATGGTCTAGAATTTAAAAACACTTGCTGCTTTTGTAGAAGACTCAGAATCAGTTCCCAGCACCAACATGGTTGTAGTGATATTTGTAATTTAAGTAATAAAGCTTGCCTGAGGATCAGAGGACAGAGCCAGCCAAAGAGTTAAACATAGAGGTCGGGTAGTTGTGGCACACACCTTTAATCCTAGCACTTGGGAGGCAGAGATCCGAAGGCCACACTGGGCTACATGAGATTAATCCAGTCTAAGAGAGAAACAGAGCCAGGCCGTGGTGGCACACACCTTTAACCTCAGTTTTTGGGAAGCACACATGCCATTAATCCCAGAAGCAGGAAGGTTGAGATAGGAAGTGAAATAGCTGGGCAGAGAAAGGCATATAAGGCATGAGGAGACAGGAAGGAGAGTCTTTCGCTGAGGACTCCAAGGCATTCAGTCACAGGATTCATGGAGACAGGATCTCACCTTCCATTTGGCCTAAGGATTTGCTAGATGTCAGAAGTTTCTCTAGTGGCTTGTTCCTTTGTCTCTCTGATCTTTCAGAATTTACCCCAATATCTGTCCCTGGGTTTTTATTAAAAGACCATTTCGGATTCATGCAACATCTGGTGTCCAACTTTTGCGCACAAATTCACGAAAAAGCTGCTTGCCTGTCTTTGCTGCAATCTCTCTGCAGCGAACTCCATATGCATTTGGGCTTCAAAATCCAAAGAGGAGTTAGCCTCTTTCACACATTTTCCCTGTGCAGACAGCTGACTCCACAGGCAAAAGCTCATGCCCAGGCTCAGGCCCAGGCCCAGGCCCAGGCTCAGGCTCAGGCTCAGGCTCAGGCACAAGTGCAAGCCCAGGCCCAGGTTTAGGCCCTGAACACATGGGAATTAGCCACTTTTGCATGGTTCCCCTTGCAGAGGGCTGGATCTTTTATTTCTTTCCTCTCCAAGTATGTTTTGGCTTCTCTGGGCCCCCTCCTCAGCCTTCTGCCACACTGTCATCTGAATTGTCATTGTTAGCAGATTTAGTGAGTCAATTGCTTTTTCTTAATGCAAGAAATTAGTTAAAAAGAGTTTTTTCCCCCACATTTAAAAAAAAATGGGAAACACTGTTACAATGAAAGGAGCTTTGTCTCTGTTTGATAATACACAAGAAAATTGAACAATTAAATGAGAGGATAATTAACTTAGATGGAATTAACATAATGCTAATTATAAACATTGGTTCGATCATTCTTATTTTATCAAAAAAAAAGTTGATTTATATGAGTGCCAAGTTGGTTGATATTAGTGCCAAGATACAAGTCTTAGGAAAACTTATTAAAATAGATCACAGGGATATTCAGACCCAGACAGGAATTTAAGGGAGAACCAGTTTCAGCATTGCATTGTAAGGTTATAGAGATACAGCCTAAGGCTTTCAAACTGCCGACCTTAATTTATCCAGTAACCTCACAAGACCTGCCAAATGATAGATATCCCCAAGACTGTGCAAGAGCTGAATGAACTACTGTGCAAATGCTAGATTTGAGGAGATTCAAAGAAGCAATAGTTTCATATGATATGCGTTCACCTTTTGTGAAGCAGATGTTAAACTCATGGTCAACTTGTAAAAGAATTCTCCCTCAAGATTGGAGGGATTTGGTTACAGCAGTCTTAAAGGCTTGTCCCCAGTTATAGTGGAGGAATTGGTTGAAGCATGAAGCTAAGGCCATTGAACAATGAAGTGGGCTGGAGGTATGGAAGTTTCCCAAGATCAACTTCTTGGAGAATGCAATTATGCTGATATACTAAGACAATCTTTATATGATGACCACATGCTATTTTTAAGCCACATGGCAGCCTTGAATGCATGGGACAGAATTGAAGAAGTAAGAAAGAAAATTGAGTTATTTACAAAAGTTATACAAGGCCCAAAAGAAACCTTCATTGATTTCTTATAAAGATTGACTTCAGCAGTAAATAGAATGATACCAAATTCAGAAGCTAGACAGATAATAATTGAATCTTTGGCTTTTGAAAATGCTAATGTACAATGCAAAAGAATATTAGGCTGTTAAAGGCAAGGTTAGCACCCTTGGAGGAATTGATCCAAGGTACAACCAATATTGAATCTTACAACCATGATGATGCTTGGATAGAAGTGATTTCTGGAGATTTGAAGAAAAATAGTAATGTCAAATGTTTCAATTGCAGTAAACAAGGTCACCTAAAAAACAGAGCTGTCCTAGAAACAATGTTTTTTCAATGAATAATCCCAACAGAATGCCCCTCCCTTCTGGATCATGAAGAAAGTGGGGCAAAGGCAGACACTGGACTAATGAATGCAGATCAGTAAACTACAAACAAGGTTATCCCTTGCCTTTATAACTGGGAAATGCCCTGAGGTGCCTCTCACAGGCCCCAATGTCAAATTCCATTTAGTCCTTTCCTATCATCATGGAAGAAGCTCCTTCCCACAATTAAATAATCTAGTGTCTATTGTAAAAAAAAAAAAAATCCTGCTGTGGATGATAGAACAGCTTTAGAAAATAAAACAAAATTTTAAGGAGAAACCATAAATCAAAAATTGATAAAGATTAGATTCAGAACCTCATCAAAGTTAGTATTGGGACAGGGTTTTGTTTTTGTCATTCCAGAAAAACAAAAAAACAACCATCTTGAGGAATTTAAAGACCTTTGGACGAATAAGCATCCAAAGCAGAAGAGAAAACTACTTGGAAAAAATTACCAAGATAATAAATAATATGACTTAATGCAATCTCTGAAGTTTCCAAAAAGATAATGGGACGCTATAAGACGATTCCATCAGGACAATGATAATGCCATTAAGTTGATAAACATGAACCAAAGATTGGTTTTGGACTACTAACTGCTCAGGACAATTTTGAGATGGCTAGCTGAGATGATCCAGCCTCATAGAATACTCTAGCCAGGACAAGCCCTGAACTTTTCCCATTATGCAGAGATTGGAAAACAAAAGATACAGCTAACTCTACCAGGACTTGATAATTAACACAACATTTTCTTTTCAGGATCCCCTAAAAAAGATGCCTTTATCTCCAGACAGCAGAAAGTAAATTTAGGAACACAAGGCCCACAATCCCAAGAAGTGGGGTGGGTGGGTTTTGGTCATTCAATGAGTTAAGGCTATTTGTCATTGCTTTGGTGGTTGATTACAATTTGTTATTGGTATTGGTCAGGAAAAAAGAAACTAAACAAAGCAGATTAGATTCAGGGTTCTGGTTTGAAAAAAAAAGAAAAAGAAAAAGAAGAGGTTATAGATATGATAGGATAAAAGGGTAGATTATTGAATCTACTCTGAAAAAAAAGACTATGGACAGGATAAGATAAAAGAGTGATTATTGAATCTACTTTTAAAATACAACTATTAGTTTTAAATATTTTATATTGGATTGGATTTTTGTATATTGTGTACAAAGTGTATAAACTGATACAAAGTTGAGATTATTTTTGTTGGAACATACTGTACATATATTTCTACTCTTGTTCAAGTTATTGTACCTATTCAGCTCATTTAACAATGCAGTGTAATTTTTCTAGTCCTTGAATGTTATTATCAACTATTTAGGATAATAAAGAAATGCAGGTTAATAGTTACTTATTACAATTGAACTTACAGTCATGTTAGGTATGTTTTCAAGGTCAAACAGAGATATATTTTAGATAGACAAGTCATCTTCAAACACTTCAGAGATCTACAGAATATGGCATTTAAGATGTATTAGTAACATAGATTTTTTTTTTTTTATGACAATGATACATGTCTGCTCCTGGCAGTATCAATCTACTTCAGAGAAGAGGATGGGCATCGGACAAATTCCCTATGAAGTTTACTTTCTTTGTGGCAAAAGTTAGCCAACGGGCAGGAAAGTACCCTTGCCTCGACTGCTGACAGTATGCTGTCCAAATGGACAAGCAAGATACCAAAGAAAGGATTACTGAACCTTGCCAAGACAACATAGGAAGACTCTTTAGAATATCCTGCTCCACAGGTAAGTCTGTCAGATATTCTATGCCTGTAAGCCAAAGACAGATGCCCTGATGTTGCAGAGGAACCTTGGGTGACTAATCAGGAAGCCCACTGTTTCTGTCATTTGTCACATTTTTGGCAGTCATTTGCCTGCACTTCCTGTTTAATTAGGTAATATTATTCTCTTTTTTGGGTCTCTGAGGAAGTTGAAGACTAGATAGTTACAGTTATAGTTTTCCTTGTTAACAAATTCAGAAACTCACTAAAGAAGTATAAAATGTATAAGTTTGAAAAATATCAAAAGATAATTTTCAGTTAGTAATAGAAGTTAGGATAGAAAGTGAATTCAGAAACTCACTAAAGAAGTATAAAATGCATAAGTTTGAAAACATCAAAAGATAATTTTCAGTTAGTAATACAAGTTAGGATAGAAAGTGAATAAGGTACAACACTTTGCATTCACCAAAATATAATAAATAAGGGGGTATTTTCTCTGACTTTGTCAAATGTTAATGGACTGGACATTGTTAATGTAATTATTGACTGTATATATTATATATAGTTATTGTACTTGTACTTATTGTATACAGTTTTTCTTATATTAGTTATAAGCTTAATTTATTATTTTAGACAAAAAAGGGGAAATGTGGTGATATTTGCAATCTAAGAAATAAAGCTTGACTGAACATCAGAGGATAGAGCTAGCCACAGAGTTAAACATAGAGGTCAGGCAGTGGTAGCACACACCTTTAATCCTAGCACTCAGGAGGCACAGATCCATTTGGATCTCTGTGAGTTCAAGATTAATCCAATCTAAGAGAGAAACAGAGTCAGGCAGTAGTGGCACACACCTTTAATCCCAGTATTTGATGCACATATGCCATTAATCCCAGAACCAGGAAGGTTGAGATAGGAAGTGAAATGGCTGGGCAGAGAAAGGCATATAAGGTGTGAGCAGACAGGAAGGAGAGTCTTTCTGATGAGGACTCAGAGGCTTTCAGTCAGAGGATTCATGGAGATAGGATCTCACCTTCCATTTGACCTTAGGATTCATAGCAGTGTTAAGTCTCACTAGTAACTTGTTCCTTTGTCTCTCTGATCTTTCAGAATTTACCACAATATCTGTCTCTGGGCTTTTATTAAAAGATCATTTAGGATTTGTGAAACACATGGTGGCTCACAAACCCTCATAAATCTAGTTCCAGGGATTCCACGCCTCTTCTGACATGCACTGACATCATGCATGCACATGACGAACACACATACAGGGAGCAAAACACTCAAATATAAAATTAAAATTTAAATATCTCTTTAAAAATTACTTGACAATTATGGTTGTTCTAAAAAGACTCCTATTAGTTTATGGGTCACAGCCACATGTTTCTGTTTTATTTTTGGTTTTGTTTGTTTTTACAGCATCAGTACTGTAGGTACATTCTTTCTACATTGTATCACTTCATTCTTTTTTCCTTTCTTTCCTTGCTTCCCTTCTCCACTCCTTTTTCTCTCTCCTCTCAATTTTTCTGTCTTTGAAAACTTGAAAAATGAAGTTGAAAGTAGCACATAAATACAGGGTCACTTACTGATGACACTGCAATCCTCAGGACACTGGTGGGCCACTGAGTGGGAGATGTGGATAGAGGCAGTACTCCTCCACACACTGAGTTAATTTCTGTTTCTGTTTCTCACATCCAGCCTTAAGTCAACCGCAGTTCCAAGGGGATTATAGCTGACAGGTTTGCACTGATTAGCAGCCTCAGGATAGGGCATCTTCCGAATGAGATAAATGTCACAGAGCTTTTGCCCCCAGCAGCAATCACAGAAAAAGAAGAAATGAAATCATCAAATACTTCCTAGTGTTGTGTATTAGAGCGAAATATGAAAGTCAGAAGTGTGGAATGAAGAAGGAGGTTTAACATGATTCCCTTAAGAAAGACTTCAAGGACAATGGGAGACAAATGTTTCCATTCTAAATAGTGTGGACAATGCCTGGACACTCAAAGAAAATGCGTAGATGACAAGTCTGGGTATTATGGTGCATTCTGGACACAGATGTGTGTATTTGTGATGTGTGTGTGCCTGCACATGAGTATGCTATGCATGCACGTGGGCTAGTGTGTGTTGAGTACTGTATGTATGATGTGATATATGTATGTGTGTAGTATGCATGAAATGGTGTATGGATGTGTGCACTTGTTTATATATAGTGATGTCTGTGGTGTATGTGTGTTTGTGGTGTATGCATGTGTGTGTGTGTGTGTGTGTGTGTGTGTGTGTGTGTAGGTCAGAGTGGAGTCTTCTTTTAATTGCTCTTCATGTTGATTTTTGAGATTTATTTATTTTTGTTTTATGTGGTTGGATGTTTACCTGCACATGTATCTGGATAGCATGTTGGAGCAGAGCCCACAGAGTCCAGAAGAGGGTGTTCGATCCTCAGGAGCTGGAGTTACCGATGGTTGAGAGTCACCATGTGGGACCTGGGAGCTGAACCCCAGTCTCTGCAAGAGCGGCGAGTGCTCTTAATCACTTAGTCATCTCTCCAGTCCCACTACCTTATTTTTTGAAACAAGGCCTCTCATTCAGTCTGGAACTCTTTGATTAGCTGGAGTGACTGACCAGCCTGCCTTCTGATTAGCCTGTCTCTGCCCCTCGCCTCTTCCATGTACTTGGAGCATGAGTATGCATTGACACCCCTCACCCTGGGGCCCAAAACTCAGTTCATTGTGCTCACACTCCAAGCAAGCGCTTAGCCCAGAGTCTCACAAACCCCACTGGTAGGTTTTTGAGACTGTTTTTTATTTCCTTTATTTGCAGCAGATTCTGTATCACTAGAGTCTTCAGAAAGGAGCATAGAGCATTTTCCCCGTCCTGTGGGGTGTCTCTGGAATGGACTTTCATATTTGGCTGTCCCCCGCAGGAAGCTGTTTGTATACTTAGTTGTGAGAAGCAGCCTGGGCTAAAGGGGAGGCATGCGCACTCCTGACTCAGGTTCTAGTCGCTGCAGGCCCTGCTCTGCTTACTTTTCATTTTTATGTCTTGAAGTTGTGGCAGGTCTTGCTTTGCCCAGAACAAAGTCCTCACCCGAAACAGGAAGCAATATAGTGAAGAGAGAGATTTGATTTGCTCTTGTTCCTTCCAAACAGGGGAATTCTCAGGGAGCCTTAAGTTTCTCCCAAGTTTCTGAATACAAAGTTGTTCCTCAAAGCAAAAAAAGTCAATATTATAATCCCTGTATGGAGAGTGACTCAGAGACCTCTCGTGAAATCAGTGTGGGAACGAAAAATATTTCTAACACCAGCACTACTGAAGAAAGTAACTCAATCTGGTCCTCTGAAAGACCAACAAGTGCTTTCAACTGCTAAGCCATCTCTCTAGCTGTAGAGACACTTATTTCCTAACTGTCTTTCTACTCTGAAATCAAAATCAGTAGAACGACTTCATGTTCAACAAACAAACAAAAACTGTATTAAAAGAAAGAAAGAAAACTCAACCATAAGATAGTCTAATTAAAAAGAAAATAAGAGAAAAATCATGCTTCTTTCTCAGACACATGAATAATTACTTAGCATCATATGCCAAATGAATCCATTTCACAGACAGATTCTAGAAAGTGGTATTTTTAATAATATTTAAAATATTTTTTATTTTAAAAATATTTAAAATAATTTAAAAATGATCTATTTTATAGACTCTTAGGAACAACTAGCAGTGGCATTAATATAAGCCCTAATTTCAATGACAGAGTATTTTATTTTCTTATTTTACTTTCTTCTGTCTAGTAAAATTCAGAGTCATGTCTAAACAAATAGGGGAACAGAGTTAAGCCATGAGTTAACATTTAAAAATATCTGAAGGTGTAGCTCAGTTGGTGGAGCACTGGCCTTGCACCCTCAAGTCTTGAATTAGATCTCAGCACTGCACAGAACCCAGGTGTGATGGTACACACTTGTAACACCCACACTCCAAAGGTGGAAACAGGATGATCAGAAGCTCAAGGGAAATCTCAGCTAACTTTCTCTCTCTCAAAAAAAAAAAAGTAATTTAAAAAGAAAGAAAGAAAAAGCAAAAAGCAAACCTTGTCAGGCTCAGCCAGTCCTGCCAGGCAGCAGTCTGTGCTTCATAGCATGGCACTATGAGTTGCACGTGCTGATTGCAACTAAAGCCTCTAAAGCGCCACATCTCCCTTCCAGGTGAAGAGTGTTGATTGGGACATGAAGCATCCATGTGCTTTACACTGGTTTCTCAGGGTATTTTATCACAGCAATGGAAAGATTACTGAGACGCAGAGTCCAAATAGGTAAATGGGAGAACTCATCACAGCCTACCTAAGACGCCCTGGCCTTTGACAGGGCATGCCCGGTAAATGCCCACAGATGTTGGCACAAAATTCTCCAATCTCCCACACTCATCTTCCTTGACATCTTTGGAGAAGTTCCAAAACTCATGAGAAAAAGATGAACATGGTGAGGACCAGTGGAGACTGGCAGCACTTAAACTGAATCAGCCAACTGGGAATGGTGGCAAGGTACTAACCCCTGGCAGCCATCCCAGCAGCCCCTGAATTGAATCTTCTGTTCTATCAGGGTATCCTGTGCTGTAGGCGGGGCATGCTTGCCCAGCTACCTGAAAAACAGCCTCATGTGCCAGTTATTCATCCAGGATGAATGGCCCTAGCACATGAAAGTGACTTTTCTTGGTCACAACTTCAGAGTTCTTTTCCATAATCCAAGCAGCAGCTGGATGATGACCTTATGCTAAAGGCTAACAGAGGTCAAGTAAAATATGTTTTAGAATTCAATCAATAGTGAGGGATGGTAGTGACATTTGGGAAACAGGTTTCTGCAAGACTTTGAAAATTACATTGTTTGGAAACAATACACACCCCTAGTCTAATTATTACTCTCTTTCTTTTCTCTCTTTCTTTCTTTCTCTCTTT
>CABHPP010170939.1:0-10420 GCA_902168425.1 Peromyscus attwateri | reverse complement strand
AAAAAAAAAAAAATAGTGATGGCGAAGGAATGAACCTTCATCCAGGCACTGCATGCTTCTGCTCTTTGTTTGCTTGAGTATCGATTTGAAGTTGAAGGAGGTAAATGAAGACAGTGTAATGTAGGTAATGGGGGTAGCACCCTAACTTTCCAAAAGTTCTGTATTTCATATCTGTGAAAACCGGATGGCTGTAAATTCGCTACTGAATTGCCTCAGTAGAGGTCAGAGTTTTAATAGCCAAAACAACAAATATTTGTTCAGTAATATTTGCTGAGTTCTCTCCTCTCCTCTGTTTCCTTTGAAGGAAGACAAAATAAAAATAAACTACCAAAATTAAGCACACAGCTTTTGTATTTGGGCAAAAAACTGTGGATCATGTTAGAACTTTGGTGTTTTCTGGCACTGAATTTAAAATATGTTTAATGCACACAATTTTACTAAATGTATTTGGTGGTTCTGTATCTATAACTCCAATCAGAGCTGTAGATCACCCATTCTGATGTGCTCAGTGCTCTGTCAACAGGCCAGAGTGTCCAGTCTTATGTTCTACATTAGGCATTCTAAACACCTGTCACTCCAGTTCCAAGGAATTCATGCTTCCATGATGACCCCCAACCCCATTACACACACACACACACACACACACACACACACACACACACACACCTCAAAATTTAATTTTAAAATAGCCCAGGAATGTGGAGGTTAAGAAACTCCAGGAGAGGACTCCTGCCCTAGAATACAAACCCTGTGTTTAGATGCTCCTTAGGGCCCCATTGACTTCATCTCTACCACAGAAAAAATCATCATTGACAATGAAGCAGTCACTTCTTATCCTGCTTTTGCATTTTTACATGCCATGCACTCTAATGTTTTATATTAAAGATAATTTTGTTTAGTCTACCCAACAATAATAGTCTCTGGAGAGAGACAAAGAAATCTACATTTTAAACATGCATGCCAAGCTACAGTTGTATAGATTTCTCTGGAAACTATTTCCTCCCAATCTTTTTGAAAATGTGAGTTTATGCTTTACCCTGATATGATCTGTTTTACACATAATTCTGAAGATGGATTGTCCACTCCATGACTCCCATTGTTCTCCTCCAGTCTACCTTCCTTTTTTGCTAGTCTTACATGCTGTGATTAGAAGGGCTGGATCAAGAGTCTCTAGCTGGGGGGATGGCTCAATAAGGAGAACCTGAATCTGTAGAATTCATGTAAAAACATAGGCATGCTTGTAACCCCATACCTCCCATCCCAGATGTAGATACAGACATATCCTTGCGGTTTCACTGGCCACTCACTCTGGCCTTCTTGGTAAATTTCAAGCCAGTGAAAGACTCTACCTCAGAAAACAAGGTGCACAGTGCCCAAGAAACAATATCTGACATTTAACTCCGGCCACCACATGTACATAACTCACGAATATTCACCTGTGTGTGTGTGTGTGTGTGTGTGTGTGTGTGTGTGTGTGTGTACTTGGGGCACATGTGTCTCCAGTGAGGACCATTGCTGATTCAAGCAGCAAGCTTGTATGGAGAGATTGCTCTCCCTGGTAGGCTGAAATGATGTCTCAGCACCCTCAGCAGCCAGCTGCTCCTTCCTATGCCTGGGCTGTTTAGAGTCCTAGGTAATTGGACCTCCCACTGGCTGTTACCATTGTTTTCTCCAGAATCCTGTGCCCCTGTGATTATGTCATGTCACTGCGCTCAGTGGTCATGGATGGTGCACATTGCTCTGGTTTAATACAAGGATGAAAATTAGGTGAACCCAATTTTATTTAACTATTAATTGTTGAATACTTCTCATTTGAGAAACTGCCTGGAACTTATTATTGACTTCATTTAGCTGTTGTTCCTTTTGCACAAATAGTAATTACATTTAATAGCAATTTCCCTCATGTCTAAGTTAGCAAGAGCTTGAATCCAGTTTAAAGAAGTGATTGCGTTTAGCAAAAGTTGCTGTTTTGACAGTTTTAAGTGACTCACTTCTTAAGGGTAGATAGTTCTGTATTTTTCTTATGTGAGTGTTCTCTTTTCCTCAGATTTATAATTTGATTATAATAACACTACTTACTATTATTTCAAAATAATGGATTGATTGTAAAAAAAATCAGCAGCTTTTAATGAGCTCACATAACTAATAATGAGACTGTACCATTAGTTAAATGTTGCTAAACTCTTTATTTATTGCATATACTGGCTGCACCATGCCAAGAGAGGGCAATCTGCAGTTGTTAAGCAGCAGTAATATAGACGAGTGATGGTGAGCAATGTTTTTATAGACATTTTCAATATTGTACTGTCACTTGTACGTGACTCTGGTAACTTTGTGTGAATAATGAATATGGAGAAGAGGATGTGTTGTTCCACATTTTAATTAAACACAAAATGAAGGCCCAGAGAGGAGGGAGGTTTGTATGGATCCGATTGTCCAAAGGTTGGCTGTTTGAACAGTGAAGTTTGAGGGCCACACGTAGTCTGTTACATTTTTCCCCCCCAAGGAGATGAGAACAAACACCTCACTGCAAATACTGCACCAAAAGGCCAAAGTGCAATTACACCAATGTCCAACTTGGTGAAATTAGTGAGTTTATTGGATATACTTAGAGAGCACAGGTCGGGGTTTACTCACAGAGTGTGGGGAGCCTGGACAACTGCATCACTTTAAGGTTCCACATTATGATGGATTGACCTCTTGGTAGCTGCATCATGGAGCCCTTCTTTTCTTAGCCTTCCATTTCCTATGTACTACAGCATCTCCTCAAATCACTTGCAGCTGGTGAGTGGCAGGGAGGAGTAATAGACGGATGCCTAAGATAAGGATCCTCTAACCTTCCTGCTACCTGCCTACAAGGAAGTTCCAACCACTCCATTCCATCACCACAGACCTAACTATCAATGTAATTACTTGCCATATCTCCCGGACCAAGATATTGTCTACTTCAGTATGGCAGGCAAGAGTTGTTACAGTGATAAATTTACTATTTTTTTTCAAGGTGACATACCCAGAAATGACCATCAATGACACTCAGTCTTTTTGGCTTGACAGATGTCAATGTGAAGCACCACTCAAACTGTTCACTCAATTGCAAGTTAACTGAGCTCTCTTTAACAGTTTCTAAATATGCAAAGAAAGAGAGGAGATACATCTGCAAGAGTTGTTACAGTGATAAATTTACTAATTTTTTCAAGGTGACTTTTGGTGTGGATACAAAGGGTAAAACATTGTGGGTTATCTCTCATTCTATTAGCTGCATTCTCTTGGGATGACTCTCTGTGTGGAGTCTCTTCTATTAACTTCTGAACATCCACAAATTACACATTATCTCTTTAGAGGCTTAAAGCCAATTTATTCATTCAGATTCCCACATGAAGTATACATATCAATACACTGCTGGTGACTATAATGAAATACCATCTGTGTGGTAATTTGACTATAAATAAGTTCACCACTCTGTCTCACTCTGTCTCTGCCACCTGGACAGAGTAAAAATGTCAGGCTGTGCTGTGGTTTCACTGTCTCTGCCTTGCACCTGTCTTTTCCATTCCTTTTGTCATGAAGCTCAGCTCAAACTAGATCATGTGTGCAGAACTTCTCTCTACTCCTGAATAAAATATACATGTTTTCTGTTTGGAGAATTTTTCTGAAGTTTCTTCTCATGATCCCCCCTTCTCTCTCTCTCTCTCTCTCTCTCTCTCTCTCTCTCTCTCTCTCTCTCTCTCTCTCTCTCTCCCTCTCTCTCTCTCATACACACACACACACACACACACACACACACACACACACACACACACACGAAATGCTGGTAGCTATGAGTGTGGCTCAGTAGTTTAAGTGGTTTAAGCCAATGCAGCTCAAGCATAAGGGCAAAAGTTTAAACCACACATATAGTCAGGGTGGCCTCCTGGCTCACCTATAATTCCAGCCTGGGAAGGTAGGGCCGGTGAATCCCCAGAATAAACTGGCTAGTGAGATTAGCCATATTGTCAGGCTATAGGTCTGACTGAGACCTTTATTCAATGATAAGTTGGAAAAGCAATTGAGGATAATTCCTGACATCAACCTTAGGCAAAAAACATGCCCATACAGGGAAAAGTGGAAAAGAAAAGGAAAGTTCTCTAAGACAACTGTAATGCCACACAGAATGTACTTTCTCAGTGGTTTCTGGGGATTCAGGGGTATGTACTCCAGTAGCCTTGTCTAGACCGCAACACAAAGTGGCTGTGGGGAAGGCAGAAGCATGGCATCAGTTAATGCGTTTAGCTTTCTTCCTCTGCAGATTCATTTCCATATGCATTTAAAATGTTCTGAGAAGTCATTTCATAATCTTCTCCTTGTTGCACCTATAAATACAGTTCAAACTTTTTGGAAAAATAATTTTTGATGACAACTAAATAAAGTTTCAATGTTAATTTATATAATGACTCAATTCATTGCATTTATTTATTTTATCAGTTTTTTTTTTCCAAAAAGCTGTCTGCAATGAATACTATTGGAAAAAAAAAAACCTAACAAACAAACATAGTTTTCTCTAATGCAGTCTCAATGGGTTTAATAACCACACTTCCGGGCAAGCCCCATGCGCAGGATTAGTTAGCAAATTCAAAATGAACTCAAAGATATTTCAGTAGACTTTTTATCTCATTTTGCTTTATTTTTGGCATTTTTTCTCTTATTGGTCATTTGTATATTTTAGTTTCCATTTCTGTGGGTTGGTGTCTCTCTCTCTCTCTCTCTCTCTCTCTCTCTCTCTCTCTCTCTCTCTGTGTGTGTGTGTGTGTGTGTGTGTGTGTGTGTGTGTAGCATGAATCTTAAAAGGTCTTATTAATAAACACAAACCCAGTGCCAGTTATTGGGTTGAAAGCTGGAAGAACAGAGAAGCAGAACAAGACACAGCCACCTCACCTCACCAATTCCTCAGCTGATCCTGTTTCCTCAAACTGGAAACCTCTATGTCCTCATCCAAATGGCTCTCAGCTGAACTGATGCTCAAAAGCCTAAAAGCTTAACCAGGCTCTAGTTCCTGGTCCTCACACTTTAAATACCTTTCTGCTTCCTGCCATCACTTCCTGGGATTAAAGGTGTGTGGCACCATGCCTGGCCGTTTCCAGTGTGGCTTTGAACTCACAGATATCCACACGGATTTCTGCCTCTGGAATGCTAGGATTAAAGGTGTGTGCTACCACTGCCTAACCTCTACATGTAATACTGTAGCTGTTCTGTTCTCTGACCTCCAGATAAGTTTATTGGGGTGCAGAATGTATCAATCATATGTGTGTGTCTGTGTGTGTATGTCTGTGTCTGTGTATTTCTTGTTTTTTGATTGTTTTATTTTTGTTTGTTGTTGTTGTTTTAAAGAGATAGAGAACAAGAAAGAACATAAAGTTGGCTACGTATGGAGGTGGAGAGGGACTAGCAGAAATTGAGGGAAGGGAAAAACATGGTCAAAACTTATCAAAATTTTTTCAATAAAAATACAATTTAATTTTTTCTTTCTTTTTCCTTTTTTATTTTTTCTTCTTTCATACAATACATCTCAACCAGTTTCTCCTCTGTCCACTCCTTCTACTCCCTCTCCACCTTCTCTACCATCCAGATCCACTGCTTTTCCAGTTCTCTTCAGAAAAGAGCAGCCCTTCCAGAGATATCAAATAAACACAGCATAATAAAATACAATAAGATTAGGCACAAACCCTTATATCAAGGCTGGGCAAGGAAACCCAGTAGGAGGAAAAGGGTCCCAAGAGCAGACAAAAGAGTCAGAGACAGCCCCACTCTTACTGTTAGGAGTACCAGAAAATCCCCAAGCTAAACAACCATAACACATATGCAGAGGACCTGGCAGAGACCAAATGCAGGATCCACAATTGCCTCTTTAGTCTCTCTGAGTACTTATGAGTCTTCTTTAGTTTATTCTGTGGGTTGTGTTATCCTGGTGATGGTGACCCCTCTATTTCCTACAATCCTTCCTGCCACTCTTCTGCAGGGTACCCCAACCTGTGCCTAATGTTTGGCTGTGGGTCTCTGCATCTGTTCCCATTAAGCTGCCAGAGAAAGCCTCTCTGATGATTGTGGTAGGCACCAATCTATGAGTATAGCAGAATGTCATTAGGAATCATTTCATTGATTTTTTTTTTTTGGTCCTGTTGTTCTTGGTACTACCCTAGGTCTCAGGGATATCCAGCTTCTGGTTCAAATCCATTAGGCAATGTCAGGTATGGGTTCCATCTTGTGTCATGTGCCTCAAGTTAGATCAGTCATTGGTTGGTCACTCCCACAATCTCTGAGGCACCACTGGCCCAATACAACTTTCAGGCAGGACAGGTTAAATGTGGAACATTTTATGGACAGGTCGGTGTCCCAGTTCCAATATTGGATGCCTTGCCTGGTTATAATATGCCTTGCCAGTTCAGGCTTCATATCCTTCATTACTAGAAGTCCCCCACTAGGTCATGTTCATAGGTTCTAGGAAGTTTCCACTTCACTAGGTTTCACATGTCCACCTCAAAGCCCCACAAATACAGTTTTCTCTCTCCATACCATGTACTCCCTCCCTCTGTTCCTTTGTCGCACATCTGATCCTCTTGTTCGCATCTTTTCTCATCCCTAATCCATCCTCAAAAATCTATTCTACTATTTTCCCTTCCCAGTGAGATCCATGCACCCTCTCCTCCTTTAGAACTTCTTGCTACTTAGCCTCTCTGTCAGTGGATTGTAATGTCATTATCCTTTACTTAACACCTAATATCCATTTATAATTGAGTACATACCATGTTTGTCTTTCTAGGTCTGGGTTGCCTCACCCAGGATAATTTTTTCTAGCTCCATTCAATTGTGTGCGAATTTTATGATTCTTTTCTAACAGCTGAGTAATATTCATTGCTTAAATGTATCACATTTTTAAGTCCATTCTTCAGCTGAGAGCCATCTTGATTTTTTCAAGTTTCTGGCTTTTATGAATAAAGCCACAATAAACGTAGTTGAAAAATTGTCCTTGTAGTAAGATGGAGCATCTTTTCGGTATATGCCCAAGAGTAGTATACCTGGGTCTTGAGGTAGAATGATTCTCAATTTTTGAAGGAAACACTGTATGGGTTTCCATTGTGACTATACAAGTTTGCACTTCCACCAGTAATAGAGAACTGTTCTCATTGCTCCACACTCTCACCATCATGAGCTGTCACTTCTGTTAATAATCTTAACCATTCTTTTGCAAGTGTTAGATGGAATCTCAAAGTAGTTTGGATTTACACTTCCTTGAATTGCTAAGAAAAAGGAAAGAAGCAAATCAGATCCAGTTCGAGTCCTCGTTCAATTCATCTCGTTGGCTCACCACCCTAATCTCAACAATATTGGGACCCCTTATGGTAGTGTTCCTCATTCTAATGTTTGAGCCTTGCCTATTGAATAAGGCCATCGCCTTTATTCAGAACAAGATAGCAGCCATAAAATTCAGATCATGCAGGTAAAATATCAGTCCAGCATTGAGACCCAGAAGGTACATATGATATGAGGATATCATATAATGATATTGCTTAATATTTGTCACCTTCTATGTTTCAGAAAGGATTGCACATGGTGCATGGCCCTGGGGTAAATCAAAGCATGTATGGATGGTCATAATCTTTGATGACTGAATACTAAGGCCAAATGTCCAGCACACCCATGGTGCTTTCCAGGGAAACCACCCTCCCAGGGCTGGTAGCCAGAGATAGGTAAGAGTCTGTTAGACATGCCAACCTAAGACACATACAGTCACCATATTTGGGGACCCCTGAGATGGGGACAACAAAATTAGAGCACAGAACTCTAATTCCCACTAACAGCCACAAAATAAAATAAAAAGGGTGATATGAAGCAGGTAAGGTCTAAGTACTAGGCCATGCCTTAAGCAAACAATGAGCTATCCCACACACAACAAGCACTCTGGCCAGAGGAAACCTGTCCCATAAGCTCCAAACTGGAAAATGATGATGTGTAGCCCAGGGCCAACCAAGAAACACCACACAGATCAAGAAGCAAAATCCCACCAACAGTTGAACATCTATATCCAAGCCTTTTGTTTAATAAAGGAGCTTGTTTACCATCTCTGGGAGTCTGAGTCATTTCCTCTGCATCTTCTCACCCACTGCCCCCGGGTATCAGGGCCAGTGAGATCCCAGCAACATTTAATTTATTTCTGTCTTGATTCAGTAGTCATTCAGTAGAGAATTGTTTAATTTTCAGGAGTTTGTAGGTCTGTTGTTTCTGTTGTTACTGCTGAAATGCAGCTTTAATCTGTGCTGACCTGATAGTATTCAAGGGGATACTTCTTTTTTATTGTATATGTAGAGAATTGCTATGTGACCAAATATGTGGTCAATTTTGAAGCAAGTTTCTTAAAGTGCTAATAAGTTTTCTATTTTGGTGAAATTTTCTGTAGAACATTTCTTTTAAATCAATTTGGTTTAGCTCTAGTATTTCTGTTTTGTTTTTTTCTGATAACCTGTCCATTGGTGAAGGTGAGGTATAGAAGTCTCCTACTATCAAAGTGTGAGGGTCTGGGTGTGTGATTTAATCTGTAGTAGTGTTTCTTTTGCAAAGGGCAGTGACTTTCGATTTGAGGCCTTGATGTAAAGAATGAAAATGTTGTCTTGGTGGATTTTTTTCTTTGGATGAGTATGATGTGTCTTTCCCCATCTCTTTTGATTAATTTTGGTTGGAAGTCTATTTTGTTAGATATTGAAATGGCTACACTAGTTTACTTCTTAGGTACATTTGCTCAGAAAATCTTTCTCCGACTCTTTACTCTGAGGTAGTGTCTATTTTTGGTGTTGAGTTGTGCTATGTGTATGCAGCAGAAAGATGAATCCTGTTTTCAAATCCATTCTATTCTTCTGTGTCTTTTTATTGAGGAATGGAATGTATTGGTATTGAGAAGTATCAATGACCAGTAATTGTTAATTTCTGGTATTTTGTTGTAGCTGGTGTGGTGGTGGTGGTGGCAGCAGTGTGTGTGTGCTTCCCTTCTTCTGTGTTTGTGGGTGTGATATATTTATTTCCTGTGTTTCTGTGGGTGCAGCTAACCTCTGTGGGTTGGAGTTTTCCTTCTAGTACCTTGTTTATGGCTGGATATATAGATAGATATTATTATGGAATATCTTGTTTCTCCATCTATGGTGATTGAAATTGTTGCTGACTGTAATAGTCTGTGCTGGCATCTATGGTTTCTTAGAGTCTGCAGGACATTTGTCAGGCCTAAGATTTTAGTCTTCATTGATAAATCAGGTACAGTTCTAATAGGTCTACCTGTGTATGTATGTTATTTGCTATTTTTATCTTGCACCTTTAATATTCCAACTAGATTGGAGGAGGTCTGCAGGCAAGCAGTCTGCCTGGATTTCTAGCTGCCTGTGTGGCCTCTGATTCAGTAGGGAAACTCCATCAGAGTTGGGGGCTTGTACATGGAGATGAAGATCAAATGGGGGATTGAGATATCATCAGAGGGGGCCTACCTAGAGAGTGGAAGAAGTTTGTGGGTTGGCAGCTTACCTGGTGTTCTGGTAGGTATGGTCTGTGATTGGTCAGCAAGTGTCTGCTGGAGGTGTGGACTGGACTAGGACACAGTGAAGAGCATGGGAGAGGGACAACTAGGATTAGGTCTGTTGGAAGCTTGAGAGTGGGGATGGTCTAAAGGTGGTGGCCTACCTGCTCTTCTTGAGGGAAATGATAGAGTAAGGAAGGTCCATGGGTGGCTGACTTGCCTGGCTTTCTCTTAACAGTTTTTTATATCAACACTTTTTCTTCATTCCCCTTAATTCTGATACTAGATCTCTGGCAGGAAGAGCTATGTGAAATATATATCCCTTTGTTTACTTAAGTTGTGAGAATTTGAATTTACTACATGTGAAAAGGCCACAGCAATATTACATTCAATAAAGGTTAGGGCTCAGTGAATGTTCTTTTTTTTTTTTATTATACAGGGGAGAGCAGGAACGCAGTCCCCCACTACCACAAATTATGCAGTCGAGTTTCCTGCATTTGGGGAAATTGCAGGGGTCAGCACATCCGGAGTGCAATGGATAAGCCTCGCCCTGGGAAAACCACCTTCGTGGTCATGGTGTCTCCCCTGCCAGGTAAGTATGTGAATGTTCTTTTATGATAAAGTTAGATTCATTTTTCAAACTCTTGAGTCCAGCCCCTGCCCAATATGATTGAAGTGCAGAATATTAAATACAACAAAAGTCAACATACAGTGTTTGTTCCTTTGCTTTTTGTACATTTCTGTTATTACTATGCAGGGCATTCCCATCTCTACAAAGACCCACATCGGGTACTATTACAGTCAAATCTTTCTTCACCTCCTTACTCATATAGATATAGACTACACACACACACACACACACACACACACACACACACACACACACACACA
>CABHPP010170938.1:7343-23220 GCA_902168425.1 Peromyscus attwateri | reverse complement strand
TATATATATATATATATATATATATATATATATATATATATATATATCACGCCCCTTTGACCCATGGTCTTATTTAATCCCAGTGTTTCTTTGTTAATTTTGCTTTGCTTGCAGTTTATCTATCTGAGTGTGCAAGTGGTTTATTGATGTAATCCACTTCCACTGTGTTGTGGTTAATCACTTATTTTAAATTTTGTAGTGTTTTCTTTATGCAATTGAATGTGTGTATCTATGTCTATATCCACATAATTGTAATTTCAGATCGATGGATTGGCCCATTGATCAAAATGATGTAACCCTCTTCATCTCTAATGACAGAAATTCATTTTAAACCTATTTTATTAGATAATAGAATGGTATTGGCTGCTTGTCTTCTGGTTCCATTTGCTTAGAATACTTTTGCCCATCTTTTTATGCTAAGACAATGTTTATCTTTGGCAGGAAGGTATGTTTCTTGGAGGCATGTAAAAGAAGTGTTCTGTTTTCTAATTTTATCTGCTAGTGCTTATCTTTTGCCACAGAATGATAAGTAAAAGCAGGTTTTGCTCCCTGTCATTTTGTTGATTTTGCAGTGTTTTGGAATTTCTTAGTTTTCTTTTGTTTAATGAGTGTCCTGGTAACATGTATATTTTCTTCCTTTGAGTATGTTTGCCTTTCTCTTCAGATTGGAATATCCCTTCCAGGATCCTCAATAAGGCTGGATTCCACATCATGAATGTCTTTAGTGTACTTTTTCTGTCGCCATCATGTATGCCCGGTACTTTCACTGGGTATAGTAGATTGTTGGCAGTTTTGGTCTTTCTGAGTTTGAAAAGCCCCAGCTCAAGCCGCTCCTCATGTATTGGCTTGTATTGAAAAGACCCAGTTGTTCTAATTGGAGAGGCTTTTTGTGTGATTTTTTTTTTTTTTTACTCTTTTGCAGCTTTCAAGATATTTTCCTTTTTCTGTTCATGTACTGTTTTCTCTATAATATTCTCTGAAGCATTTCTATTCTTGTCTTGTCTATTTGATGTTCTATAGACCTCTTATCTAGAGGGGCTTCTCTTTCCTTAGACAGAGATGCTTTTCCCATGATTTTATTAAAGATGTTTTCTCTACACTTTGTATGAAATTCTTCTCCTTCCTTTATACTTACAATATATAAGTTTTGTTTTTTTCACGGAGTTCCACAGTTCATACATGTTCTGCTCATTTTTTTAAATTGTCATTGAAAATAATCAGCTTTATAGGTGTATATAATGGTACACAACTAGAAACAACTGCTACTTGTTTATAAATTAGCCTCTCAAATTAAAACATATTTCAAGCAAGTTCTCATTAGTAGTCTGTGTGATAATGCATGACACTGATAACTCCTTGGAAAATTGGGAAAAAATGATATACTTTAGTGTATTAGTTTAAATTCAGTTTATGATATTTTCTAGAAATGATATATTAAATTTGATTTCAAAACCTACAATTTATAATCCATAAAATCTTTTACTATTTTGTTGAATTGGATAGGGAGAATTAATATAAATGTTGATGATTTAGCCTAGGAGGAGACCAAAATAAATTTACTGGATTTTAACAGCATGTAGAGATTTCCTTCTAACTGGAATTTAAAAAAAGAAAGAAAGAAAACAAATGGGAAAAGGAGAATTAATATATTCATCACCAATATTTAAGAGTAAGGATGAAATCTGACTTTTAACAAAGGGATTATATTTTGTTTGCGATAGAGCTTCTTGGTCCTCTGCATTGGCTTCTAGCTTGAATCATTCACTTGGCTTTCTGTGATGTGTACACAAATTAAACAGAAGGCTGATTCCACATGTTTTGATGCAAGTTAACACCTTGTTAGGGCACAGTAAGCTCACTGGGCTTTTTACTATATATAGGGTATTATTACCTTCTAGTACAGCAGACTTTATTCTGTGTTTTTCAAAATGGCACTAATATAAACCTTTGAGATACCAAAGCAACCCTTAAGAAAGTCTCTTCTTTTTGTTAAAGTGTCAGTTCCCCTTACTCCCTGAGGTGATTTCACTGCTTTCTTCATAGAGGCAGCATGGGAGTCTTCCCCTTCAGACCTCATCGCTGGTATTCCAAACTGGTGAGCAGGGCTTGCAGGAGGATGATTAAGTGGAAAGTCTCCTGCCGTGCACAGTAGGCAAGCAGCTCTGAAGCTGGTACAGCAGATGTTTCTCCTTCAGATCTTTAAGGACTATAATTGGGTGGAAAAAAACATTGTATTTCACTTAATTCAATTTGCTACCTATTTTCCTTTGCTAGAAAATATGTGCTTTAAACCCACATGAATATATTGTTTTGAACAAGAAGACTCGTATATGACTCGGTCATGTGCTAACAATATATTATAAAGGGTTGACACAGTTAAAGACATTTTTCAGAAATTTAGAGAATTCCATTTGAACTTGATTTAACTGTGTTTATCAGAAAGTCTTAATTGGTTCTTGGATTCTTTAGGTCAAGAATTTTTCTCTCCACATTACTTCTATGTCTCTATCTTGTAGCCTAGAATGCCAAGCATCTAACACTTTTTTTCCTTTTATTTATATAGTCATTAATTATTTATTTTTGTGCTACTGGGAATTGAATATAGGGCACCACAAATGCTAAGCAAGTACTCAATAATTGATTTAAGGCCCCAGCCTTTTATTCATTTTATATTTTTTGAGGCAATATCGCAATAATTGTCTAGTGTCATTGAACTCATCCTGTAGCCCAGGCCTACTTTGAACTTTTGAACCTTCTCCCTCATCTCCCAAGTAACTAAAATAAAAAGTTTAAACCATGAGGCCCGGCTAAAACTTCAATAACATTTTGTACTAAATGCAAAGTATTTACTCATGTATTTAGTATTACATTAAACAACAAGTTTAATAAATTGATTAAATGTATGCAAAAATGATATAATTATTTCTTAATATATACAATATCTTTGCTATATTCAAACATGTCATTTTAATTTGCTTTTTATTTTAATACAAAAATCATTTTAGATGAATGTTTTTATAAAACAGAAGTTGAATATGCAAAAGGATGAAAAGGAAATGTAAACTTAACAGGATAATTTTCATGTATAACAAGTGACCTTGAATTTTTTTTGACAGTTGAGAGTGATTGAACCAAAATGTCTGTGACTCAGTTCCAAAAACTTATCAGGCCACCTTAAAAGAGATACTAGGGCCAGGAGAGACTAGAGTCTGGAGAGACCACAACCCAGGCAATGCTAGATCAGTGATGGTTGGTACAAAACTTTGATGATAATTCATTATATTACTTATCTTTGGTCCTCCAATTAAACCTCATGTCAGGACCCTAAACATTGACTTGGGAAGGCATCACTGGATATCTTTGTCCCTCTCCCCACATTGAATAAATCCTATACTACCTTTCACTATTTCAATAAATAATAGTAACTATAGTCAATCAGTCTCTCACCCAACATTGAATAAATCCTATACTACCTTTCACTATTTCAATAAATAATAGTAACTATAGTCAATCAGTGTCTCACCATTTAGTATCAGCTTTTTTGTTGCATATGTTCATAGAATCTAGATTTAAAACCATGTCTGTGTGTGTGTGTGTGTGTGTGTGTGTCTGTGTGTGTGTGTGTGTGTGTGTGTGTGTGTGTGTGTAAGTCATGAACTATAAAAGAAATAATTAGGATGGAGGAAAAGATCTTAAGGGAGGTGGGGAATATTGGGATATATATATATATATGTAATAAGAAAACTGAATTAATTACATATATATATGTAATAAGAAAACTGAATTAATTCTCATGATTGTCAGTTAGGGTTGTCAGCTTTACTGGAGCACACCTCTATGTGGCTCTGTGAGGACTGTCCCGATTAAGCGGTAAGGCTCTTCCCTGGAGTGGGCATCCCTATTCTGTAGTGATTCACACACAGAAGTTAGAATGGAAAATAATGCTGTGTTTGTCCTGATTAGTTTGCTTCTCATATGTAACTATGCCAACTCTCTTGATACCACTGCTGCTGCTGTCTTTGCTGCTATCCAAACCAAACTTCTTTGGCTTTCCAAAGTGAACTGACCACCAGCAGCTCTCTGGGAATCCTCATGGTCTTCATTCAATTTGCTGATGTATCAAGCTTTGTAATTGAGCAATTGCATGATTCTCAGCCTCCCCAGTATTCAGACATCTACTGTTAGACTAGCCAGTCCATATCACGCAGACCACTTTGAAATACATATTCATTATACTGGTTCTCTTCCTCTAGAGATACTCAAAAAAACTAAAATAAACAAAAAAAGAAAGTAAAGGTATAACAAGCTGGAGGAAAGGTTAGAATCAGCTGGAGGAACAGGAGGGTTTGAGGAGACATGACAGAGGCAAATGAATAAGAACCCCTATAATGGCATAAACACATGAAGATGCTGTGACCAACCCCATCACTTTCTAGGTTAACCTAAAGTATTATTTTTTTTAAAAAAAGATGACAGCCTACATATTTTAATACAAAGGAGGCTTTAAGAACAGCATCATTTTTATTTTAGAGCATATTAAGCTCTTTGGAAACTGTGACTTAACCCTGGGAACCTGGACTTAACATCTGAAGTATAAGGACAATGATAATTTAATTCTAGGATCTCACTATGTATAGCTAGCTGTTATGCTACTGTATTTATGTGCTGTGTTTCTGTAATAATTTATACAACAACTGATTTCTAAAAAGATCATAAAATAAGATTTTAAATATAAATCTAGAGTAACTCAGTTTTACTTTGTTTTGCCATTGCATAGTAAATTTAAACAGAGACCATTTTTCTTTCAGAATAAGAGCCTCTGGACACATGGCAGATTTTCTTCTTTAATAAACAGTTGTCTAAATTAAAGAATTTGCTGGGCTTGATAATGAGTCCAGAAATATAGAAAGCTCTTTTCTAGGTATTTCCAAGGTATTTAGGGTTTTTTTTTTTTTTAGAACACTGGAAGTCACATGATGTCAATCTAAATAATTATGTATTTAATCATTATTTAATTCGTGTCATTCTTTAAATTTAGCAAATAAGACAGGATAACCCTATACTTCTTAGGAATATAGTGCAAGTACACACATTTTTTCCCCACAACAAAACATTTTAAGTATCCCAACAACAGAATACACAAAAATATTACTATAAAAAATTTAACATGAACTGCCAAATGGCCTTTATTAATAAAAAACCCAGAGCCAGATATTGGGGTAAAAGCTGAAAGATCAGAAAGACAGAGAGCAAAGCCACTAGTTCTTACCCCCTACAAAACCTCCTTCGAAAGAGAGTGAGTTCCTGTTTCCTTGCGCCTTATATGCCTTTCTCTCTCCAGACATCCTTTCCTGGGATTAAAGGTCTGTGTGCTTCCCAGTACTGGGATTAAAGATGTGTGCCACCACTGCCTGGCTCTGTTTCCAGTGTGGCCTTGAACTCACAGAGATCCAGACAGATTTCTGCCTGCAGAGTGATAGGATTAAGGGTGTGCGCTATTACTGTCTGCCTCTGTGTCTAATGTAATGGCTGGCTCTGTCCTCTGATCCCCAAGCAAGTTTATTAGAGTACACAATATATGACTACATTTCCCCTTTTTTGTCTAAAATAGTAAAAGGTTATAACTAAGATAAGAAAAACTATATACAATAAATACAATAAGTATATACAATATATACAGTCAAGAATGACACTAACAATGTCCACTCCATTACCATTTGGCAAATTCAAACAAAAAATTCCATTATTTATCCCATCTTGGTGAGTACAAAATGTCCCTAAATCACTTTCTATCCTAACTTGTATTACCAACCGAAAACTATGTTTTGATGTCTTTCAAACTTACACATTTTACTTTAGTGAGTTTCTTTTCTGAGTTTGTTAACAAGGAAAATTATAGCTATAACTGTCTAGTCTTGAACTCCCTCAGAGACCCGAGAAGGAAATAATAATGAGTGAGTAGGAATTGCAAACAAGTGACTTCCAAAAAATGTGAGTAATGACAGAGACAGCTGGCTGCCTGGACAGTCACTCAAGATTTCTCTGCAACATTGGGGCATCCATCTTCTGCCTATTAGGCCTAGCATATCTGACAGATTCATCTGTGAAGCAGGATTTTCTAAATGCTTTTCTAAAAAAATGCTTATTTATCAGAACATAATCATTGTCGTATTTCTGATCTATAAAGGTAGTCATCATTTAGTCTCCACATCAGTTTTAATATTTAAACATCCTGTATCTTACTCTGCAAGATTTATAAATATTCTCAGTCCTCAGCTCTGTTCAGATATTTTCCCTGTTTGTCCCTTCCTTCTAATTTGCAATGTATCTTCTTCACAAATGCATCAGTGCTTTTGAACGATCTCCTCTACATCCATTGCTAAAACATTGAGAAGTTCTTTACTATTTGGTGGAAGCCAATCAATCAACCTGCTCATTTTCTCTTTGTTAAGTTTCAATATGCAAATTGAATTTAGTCTCTCATCCACTCACTCCAAGACTTTTTTGCATATGGGTCCAAAACTAAAGGGTGAAAGAAAATCCTTAAGAAAAAGAATGGCAACAATATAACCATATAATAACCAACCAATTTATGCGAAATAAATTTAAATAATGGGATTCTTGATCCTTACACTGAAAAAGAATCACTCTTTTAATGTGAAAAGATACTATATAATATCCTAAATGGAAAATAGTTAATAATCTTTGGCTGAAAAATTCTAGCAGTGAGGAATTCTCTAATATATTAAGTGATAATTTTACTAATGCAAATCATTGAAATTAGAAAATTCTATTAATATTTATTCACATTCCTTACAAACCACGAGAATTAAAAAAGAGAATAATGAGTTAAAAATATACCATAAGCTAAAGAAAATAAATAACAGCATGCTTAGTTTAAAAAAAAAAAAAAGGCAAACAGAATAAGATAAAAAACAGTGGAAGACACATAATGAACAATCCAGACCAGAATGATGGCTTTTGGTGCACTGACTAAGAACTTTATAATATTTGTAGTCAGGAATCAGTAGACTTTTAGTTCATTTTGTGTTCTGTTCTCATTTCAAAGGTACATGTGCGTGTGTCTGAGCACGAGTGCCTGTATGTGTGTGTGTATGTGTGTACATTTGTATGTGCAGGTATATCTACCCATGTTACAGATACCAGAGGGAAATATTGGATATCTTATATATCTTTAAACCTTTTAAAGGCAGAGTCTTTCACTGATGCTGGAACTCAATAATTAGCTAGGAATGACACACAGACAGCCCTAGGGATTCCCATCCACCACTCCCACCACCTCAAGTCCCAGGATTACAAGTACTCATCACCACACTTGACATTTTACATGAGTGGTATTCTAAACATAGGCCTTCATGCTTGTATAGCTAGCCATCTCCACTGAGCCATCAACCTACTCTTCATTTCAGAGTATTTTATCTGGAATAGGACAGTGTTTTCAGTATTATTTGTTCTCTTGTATGTTGTCTA
Source organism: Peromyscus attwateri (assembly GCA_902168425.1). Lineage (NCBI taxonomy): Eukaryota > Metazoa > Chordata > Mammalia > Rodentia > Cricetidae > Peromyscus > Peromyscus attwateri. The sequence goes on along the minus strand of CABHPP010170938.1, from coordinate 15,729 downwards.
AGATCAAAACTCATGCAAATGTAAATGATTAATACTTTACCTATTGCTGTATGGTATTTTGTTTGTGTTCTGACAAATAAAGCTTGTCTGGAAATCAGAGGGCAGAGCTAGCCACTAGTTAACCATAGAGGGCAGGCAATGGTGGCACACACCTTTAATCCCAGCACTTGGGAGGAGGAAGCAGGAAGATCAGGAGTTCAAGGCCACCCTGAGCAACATGAGACTGAACCAATCTAAGAGGTGGTGGTGGTGGTGGTGGTGGTGATGGTGGTGGTGGTGGTGGTGGTGGTGGTGGTGGTGGTGGTGCATGCCTTTAATCCCAGCACTAAGGAGGTGGAGACAGGAATATAAGGCAGGTAGAGACAGGATCTTAGCCCCCTTTTCTGTCTGAAAATTCTTAGAGATACAATGTGTCTAGTGGCTGCTACTTTGCCTCTATGATCTTTCAGCTTTTATCCAATACCTGTTTTTGGGTTTTTACCGATAAGACTAATTAGGATCACATTTCAACCTATACTCTATCATATTGTCTATTTAATATGAATACATCAAAACGAAGACTTTGAGGTATAAAAGCACACTATTTCTAAGGAAATGTTTGTATTGATATTACTTCAAAGATTACAATATAATAAAATAATTGTTCATATATGGCATAAGACTAATATAAACTGTGTAAACTCATTTTGTATAGTCTACATTCAAAATAATTTTTAGACTGGTACTGACTATGTAGCTCATGCTAACCTCAAAATTACGATCCTCTTGCCTCAGTCTCGGGAGCACTGAGACTATAAGCTGCTATGTCCAGCTAAGGAAGCACATTCTAACAATGATTTCAAATACATGAAAGCAGCCAAATGAACTTTATTGTCTGTACTTGTTTATTATTTGATAAATCCTTCAAATTATCCTGCAGGAAGTATAAAATCTAGGGATAAATATTTGTGAAAATAATAAAGGAGATGTTATTTAATAGCTATGTTTTTCAAAAGGAAATGATCTATACTTAAAGGTTATGAAAAAATATTATTTTTTCATATCATATCATATGTTTATTCAGAGAGGTCTCACTGAATGTACAAGAAATATGTCAATGAAGAGACCAATGCAAAATGTGATTCATCTAGAGTACTGCCGTCATTTCCAGTGCAGCAGAAGTGAAGAGACTGTGAAGAGAGAATATAAGTAGCTATTTCCTTTATTGGTAAAGTTCAGCCATCACAGTCTGTCACATTTGCTAATGGTATGCTGATGTACAGTGTTTTGCAATAATCACATCTTTACATACATAACTTTAATATCAGTTCCCATCAGACTTTTATCCCAAAATACCTATTTGTGTGAATGTATGTTACCATTAACATTTTATCCATTCTGATATGTTCAGAATATGCTGAATATCCTAATTTATAAGATTTTCATCACTGTTTTGACATGATTAACTGGCTAGTTCTATGAACTGAGATCATTTTCATATGTGGTAAATACAGGTACCCCCATTCACTTCGTAAATATCCTTAATCTTTCTTTAAACACCTAGGGGTTCCACATTTAATGCTAAATGATTCTGATCTTTCCTTTAACATGAACAGTCTTCTATTCTTCTAAGTACATAGTATGAACAGACATATTCAATGCCGTCTTGTAATGGGATCCAATAAACTCAATTAGCTAGCAGAAATTATTGCCTGCACATGGTAAGCTGAAAATGACTAGAGTGCTTAGAAGTTTGCATCTTGAAGACTTTTGCTCATCTCTAAGAACATGCAGTTGTAAGTCTCGTAGGGAACTGGAAAGAAAGGCTAGAGGTCCCTAAGACCACAAAGGTAGGGATGAAACTGTAAGAGAGCCAGGATAATTAAATGTTTGCCTTTATAAGCATTTCCTTTATAAGCAGGTCAGGGTGTCTCTTCACAGCAATAGAAACCCAAAATAAGATAGTCTATAAAAGAAATGAAGATTTTTCTGCTCTCTTAATAAGAATTTCAATAGATTTATATCTTAAAATCTGCTTTTAATTCTAAAATTCTATAACACTTATAACCTGGGTTTTGTTTTGTTTTTGACATACAAGAGCTTTCCAAAAGAGTTTGAGCCCCCAAGGATCATGATATCATCATGTCATACCTCAGGAAGGACATCTTCCAAATCCTAGTTATACTGTAAGTACAATTTTTTCAGTTCCAAAAATTTACATTTTTCTCAGTTTCTCTTCTGTATCCATTAGTTTTATATTCAAAATCTTTGAAGAAACTGCCATTTCAAGGATAATATGGGAGCCAATACAAATAATAATTACAAATTCAATTGAAATTAGAGTTAATATATGAGCACAGGCACTAGAACTTTTTGATAGATAAAACACAAAAATCCTATATAAAATATGGAGTCATATTTAGCTATATTAGAAATAATACCTTAGCTTACTAAGTTCAATATTTTATGAGAAACCATTGCTTAGTTTGTAGTATTTATGAGAGTGCCATAATGTTACAACAATTTAATATGTTATAACATATATAAATTATAAGAAGATACTTAACAGAAAAATACAAACAGGTTTTATGGTTCTATGCATAAGAAAATTTATTTCTGTTGTTGCTTCTATGATTAACAAATAGATTATGCAGTGATATTTAATAATTCCACATTAATATTTCCACCTCTTCTTTATGGTAATTCTTGTAATGATCTCTTCTTCAGGTTCATTACCTAGGAGTATTAGCTACCAGAAGAAGATAAACTGAAATGTGGTCTTAGTTCTTAAGTTATAAGGAAAATCAGAGAATAGGAAGAATAAAAATAATTTCTATACAGGGGAAATGGGCAACCTACACTTATCCAGAAAATATGAATGGGGGAATTTCTTTATATTACATTTAATAGTAAGGTCAAAGGATAACTATCCTGCAACTGAGATTATATTCTATCAAATCCTTTTTCCTGCCATCAATTACTCTTCAAACCACCCTTTCCCTCATCATAGAGATTGAAGTTTTGTGTGAAAAGCTGAGAGGCATTAATATAATGTATGAGTGCATATTATCAGTCAATTTATTTTTTTAATAAAAATTGGTGTCTGTATTCATGTCTGAGTGTTTCAAATAAATAAGATATGTTATTTGAATATACATTCTTCAGCTAAACATGGTGTTATTATTAGCATACACAATTTTAAATCAGTTCTAAAATATTATTTTGGGGTCTGCAAAATAAAAGGCCATTTACAAAGCATGATTTGGGCTAAAAAAGCATGTGAAGTTTGAAAGAAAATAGTCCCAAAATGGAGTGGCATTATTAGGAGACATAGCCTTGTTAGAGGAAGTGTGTCACTCTGGGGGCAGGCTTTGAGATCTCTTTTCTCAAGCTTCCCTTAGTTTATTTTCAGTCAACTTCCTGTTTCCTGCAAGCCAAAATGTAGCCAGAACCACATCTTCTTGCACACCACCATGCTCCCTGTAGGCAGAATTTTTCTGGGTCACAGCAGTTGCTCCCAAATAATCACAAGAAAACTTTTCATTAACTATAAATGCTCAGCCAATAGCTCAGGCTTGTTACTAGCTAACTCCTACAATTTAAATTAACCCATTTATATTTATCTACATTCTGCCATATGACATTACCTCTCTTTCATCTTACACTTCCTGTTTCCTCTCAGTGTCTGGCTGGTGACTCCTCTGACTCCTCCCTTCCTCTTCCCAGTGTCTTTAGTCTGGTTCTCCCTTATAACCTTATCTTGTCCAGCTATTGGCCAGTCACTTTCTTTATTAAATCAATCACAGTGACATACATTCACACAGTGTAAAGGAATATTCCACACTTCCTATCATGATGATAATGAACTGAATCTCTGAAACTATAAGCAAACTACCTCAACCAAATTATTTATACGAGTTTCCATGGCCATGGTGTCTCTTCACAGCAATGAAAACTCTAAGACAAGGCATGTAAGTAATAGAGTTGACACCAAGTGCCTCACCAATTTAATTAACAACTTCTGTTAAAACTCTGATCTCTTCCATTTTCTCTCTCTCATATAGAATGGCATGCAAGCATGTAAGTTTATGGATTCTCAAACAAGCAACATAAATTCTATATGAAAAATAAAACTTTTTTTTGTGTGTGTTCAGTTGAATTTCCCCATACCAAAAGCAAAATAGAGGGATTTTTGTTGTTGGTTTTTTTTTTCTCTCTCTTCATTTCAGCATTACTCAATTCAGAGTTTAGATATATAGCTGTGAAGTTATTGTTTTCTATTCTGTTAGTCAAAATTGTGCTTCTAAGATTACACATAATTGGTTCAATTTCAGGAATATTCTAAGTGACATTTGTACAGCAGCTTTTGTCATGGTTACCCTACTACAATTATTTCTCCTAGAGACATAGTTGTTATTACATTCTCTATACACATAAAACTATTGCTGGTGTTCTGCACATGGTCAAAAGTCAATTTTAAGCAAGATGATAAAATGATTCATTATGACTTGCAAATACACATGTAAATAAGAAAATTAAAAATCTCATATCAGACTATGAAGTTTTCTGTGCACACACACATACACACACAAACACTATATAGATATAGATATAGATATAGATATAGATATAGATATAGATATAGATATTACATTAACTATATAATATAAGGATATCTATGGAGGACAATATAATCTTATCTATTTGAATTTTCTATCCTGATTTTTTAACTTAACTCTATTTATTGCATTATTTTATATTTAGGACATAATCTTTTAATCTTACTGATCCAATGGCACATTTTCTTTATTTTTCACTTATATTCCTTTTTTATATTCAACCATTATATTTATAAAATAATGAATATCATTTTTCATGGAAAGCTGGTGATCAGTGTAAATGTAACCTCTCCTGATTTAGTCAACATGAATGTATAAAGTGACCTTTATAACTGGGGTTTGTTCTAAAATATTTGACACAGTTTCTTTTTATTCTTTTTTTTTAATTCTACATGTTATTCTTCCTCTAGTTCACATGATTATTTTTCTTACAGTTATTTCAAATCTTGATTATTTTGCTCAAAATTTAATTCAACTGATATTTATGATAATCTGCCACATAAGGTCTTAGTTAAGCAACAAAATTAAGAAATGCAAACTGTCTTCCAGACCCAGATATAAATCCAGATACTGATGGACATCTGAGTTTTGATGAAGAAGCCAGAAATACTCACTGGACAAAGGACATCTTCAACATATGGTGCTGGTCAAACTGGTTTCATGCATATGGAGGAATGCAAATAAGCCTATCTTCGTTTGGGTTACTGTTGAATACTTGTTTGAGATACTGATAAAACAGCAGCATGAAAAGCAACTTATGGAAGAAAGGGTTTATTTCATCTTACAACAATCAGGTCACACTTCATCACTGGGGAATGTCAGGACAGGAACTCAAAGCAGGAATCTGGAGGCAGGATCTAATGCAGAGGCCATGGAGGAGTGTTGCTTACTGTTTTGCTCTACATGGCTTGCTCAGCCTGCTTTTTTATAGAACCCAGAACCACCAGCCCGGGGATGATCCCACCCACACTGGGCTGGGCCCTCCCCATTGATTATTAATTAATAAAATGCCTTACAGCTGGATCTTAAGAAGGCATTTTTTCGCCGGGCGTTGGTGGCGCATGCCTTTAATCCCAGCGCTCGGGAGGCAGAGGCAGGCGGATCTCTGTGAGTTCGAGGCCAGCCTGGGCTACCAAGTGAGCTCCAGGAAAGGCGCAAAGCTACACAGAGAAACCCTGTCTCGAAAAACCAAAAAAAAAAAAGAAGGCATTTTTTCAATCAAGGCTTCTGTCCTCTCTGGTGACTCTAGCCTGTGTCAAATGGACATAAAACCAGCCATTATAGATCTATGCCTATCACCTCTCACAAGCCTCAACTCCAAAGTAGTCAAATACCTTAACATAAAATGAGATACACTGAACCTGATAGAAGAAAAAGTTGGAAATAGCCTTAAACTCATTGGTACAGGAAAAGATTTCCTGAACAGAAAACCAATAACACAGGTACTAAGATCAACAATTAATAAATGGGCCCTCATTAAACTGAAAAGCTTCTGTAAGGCAAAGGAGAGCATAAGTGGCAGCATACAGAATGGAAGAGGTTTTCAACAACTCCACACCAGGTAGGAGGCTAATATCCAAAATATATAAAAAAAAACTCAAAAAAGTAGAAATGAAAAGAAAAAAAAAACCCACTAAAAATGGGGTACAGACCTAAACAGAATTCTCAACAAAGGAAATTCAAATGGCTATGAAACACTTAAAGAAATGTTCCATGTCCTCAGCCATCAGAGAAATGCAAACCAAAACTACTTTGAGGGCCCATCTACACCTGTCAGAATGGCTAACATCAAAAACACAAGTGACAGCTTATGCTGACAAGGATGTGGAGCAAGGGGAAAAAAATCATCCATTGCACCTATGAGTTTTCAGTATTACAGTTGCTCAGAAAGATGGAAAGAGATCTGCCTCAAGATCCAGCTATGCCAGTCTTGGGCATATACCCAAAAGATACTTCATCCTGCTACAAGGACACTTGTTCAACTATGCTCATTAATGCTCTAATAATATCTATAAATTAGAAACAATCTTAGATGTCCCTCAACAGAAACTTGGATAAAGAAAATGTAGTACATTTATACAATGGAGTATTACTCAGCTGTTAAGGAAAATGACATCATGAAATTTGCAGGCAAATGGATGGAACTAGAAAAAAAAAAACATCCCATATGAGGTAAAGCAGACCCAGGAAAATAAATATGGACTATATTCACTTATATGTGGATATTAGCCAAAGTAAATGATATTCAAGCTAAAATCTATAGATCAAGAGAGTATGGGTACAGAGGAAGGGACTAGGGCAGAACACTGGGAATGGGGGAATAGAGTAGATTATATGGATCAGGAATGGGAGGATCATTTGGAGAGGGGTAGGAAAGATGGGGTAGAGAGGGGGAATTGCAGAGAGAGAGAGACAGCTAGAATTGAAGGGCATTTGAGGCATGATAGGGGATCCTAGTGCAGTTGAAACTTCCTAAAATACATGAAGACAATACTAATGAAGTCTCCAAATAATGAGGGAAACAGTCTCAACTAGTTGTCTCCTGTCACCAAACAAAATTCCAGTACAGGGACTAGGTTACATCCAATTGAGTTATTGATGAAGGGGGTCCCATGGAAGCCTCCAACAGCCCAGGCTGTTGCCAAGAAAATAGGTTGCTCTCCACAAACTGACAACTATGCCCCATTGTGGAAGACAACACCCATATAATTCATTGAATATGGAAAGAATGATTAAGCTGGTGCCTGCATAGAATCTTTACCTTCATGTTCTCGTGTTGTTGGTACCAGAAGGTAGTCTGCAGGGTACCAAAAGTTCAATGTAAACACCAATCCAGCCACAAAACCATTTATCTATAATCTGTTCTACCTGAAAAATGTGCTAGGACAGTGGTAGCATAAACTTTGTGAGAGTAAACATCTGATGTGATGCCTGATTTGACTTAAGATACACTCTGTGAGATGGAACCCATACCTGACGCAGTTTGGATAACTAAGAAACAGAGTCTAGATAGCTCAGAGACCTAGGGTAAAACCAAACACTATTGGTTTAAGAAAACAAAGCAAAATAAAATAAAATAAAATTATTCCTAATGCTAAAAAATAAAGAAGTAAATAACAACAGATACCATCTTCATATTTGCTGAGAGTAGATTTTTATGTGTACTTACCAAAAAAGGTGAAAAATATAAGGCTAATGCATGTTAATGTCTACATATCCTAAACCAATGTATTGTGCATAATAAATACATATAACTTCTATTTGTTAACTAAAAAAGGCACTGAGAGTAACAAAATTAAGGACAGAAGGCTAGTGAAAGGGCTCAGTTGTTGCAGGATATTTGATCGCACTGTAGACCCCAAGATTGCATTATTTAAATAAAATCAACCATAGGTCAAGAGGCAAAGCAGGCAACCAGTGGACTGGTAGTAACCATAGAGAGTAAGGGGAAGTGGGAGGTTAGAGAGAGAGGCACAGGAAGTAGAAGGGAGGGACATCTGTTTAGAGGAGTTTTGTTTTGGACAGGAGAAAACTGAGACAATGGAGGTCACCTAGCTACTTTCTCTGCCTCTCTGTGCTAGCAGGTTTTCATCCCAGCATCTGGCTCCTGAGTCTTCATTGGTAAAATAAAAGGATACAGATTTGCCGGGCGGTGGCGGCACACGCCTTTAATCCCAGCACTCGGGAGTCAGAGGCAGGCGGATCTATGTGAGTTCGAGGCTAGCCTGGTCTACAAAGTGAGTTCCAGGAAAGGCGCAAAACTACACAGAGAAACCCTGTCTCAAAAA
>CABHPP010170937.1:7342-23222 GCA_902168425.1 Peromyscus attwateri | reverse complement strand
TATATATATATATATATATATATATATATATATATATATATATATATCACGCCCCTTTGACCCATGGTCTTATTTAATCCCAGTGTTTCTTTGTTAATTTTGCTTTGCTTGCAGTTTATCTATCTGAGTGTGCAAGTGGTTTATTGATGTAATCCACTTCCACTGTGTTGTGGTTAATCACTTATTTTAAATTTTGTAGTGTTTTCTTTATGCAATTGAATGTGTGTATCTATGTCTATATCCACATAATTGTAATTTCAGATCGATGGATTGGCCCATTGATCAAAATGATGTAACCCTCTTCATCTCTAATGACAGAAATTCATTTTAAACCTATTTTATTAGATAATAGAATGGTATTGGCTGCTTGTCTTCTGGTTCCATTTGCTTAGAATACTTTTGCCCATCTTTTTATGCTAAGACAATGTTTATCTTTGGCAGGAAGGTATGTTTCTTGGAGGCATGTAAAAGAAGTGTTCTGTTTTCTAATTTTATCTGCTAGTGCTTATCTTTTGCCACAGAATGATAAGTAAAAGCAGGTTTTGCTCCCTGTCATTTTGTTGATTTTGCAGTGTTTTGGAATTTCTTAGTTTTCTTTTGTTTAATGAGTGTCCTGGTAACATGTATATTTTCTTCCTTTGAGTATGTTTGCCTTTCTCTTCAGATTGGAATATCCCTTCCAGGATCCTCAATAAGGCTGGATTCCACATCATGAATGTCTTTAGTGTACTTTTTCTGTCGCCATCATGTATGCCCGGTACTTTCACTGGGTATAGTAGATTGTTGGCAGTTTTGGTCTTTCTGAGTTTGAAAAGCCCCAGCTCAAGCCGCTCCTCATGTATTGGCTTGTATTGAAAAGACCCAGTTGTTCTAATTGGAGAGGCTTTTTGTGTGATTTTTTTTTTTTTTTACTCTTTTGCAGCTTTCAAGATATTTTCCTTTTTCTGTTCATGTACTGTTTTCTCTATAATATTCTCTGAAGCATTTCTATTCTTGTCTTGTCTATTTGATGTTCTATAGACCTCTTATCTAGAGGGGCTTCTCTTTCCTTAGACAGAGATGCTTTTCCCATGATTTTATTAAAGATGTTTTCTCTACACTTTGTATGAAATTCTTCTCCTTCCTTTATACTTACAATATATAAGTTTTGTTTTTTCACGGAGTTCCACAGTTCATACATGTTCTGCTCATTTTTTTAAATTGTCATTGAAAATAATCAGCTTTATAGGTGTATATAATGGTACACAACTAGAAACAACTGCTACTTGTTTATAAATTAGCCTCTCAAATTAAAACATATTTCAAGCAAGTTCTCATTAGTAGTCTGTGTGATAATGCATGACACTGATAACTCCTTGGAAAATTGGGAAAAAATGATATACTTTAGTGTATTAGTTTAAATTCAGTTTATGATATTTTCTAGAAATGATATATTAAATTTGATTTCAAAACCTACAATTTATAATCCATAAAATCTTTTACTATTTTGTTGAATTGGATGGGGAGAATTAATATAAATGTTGATGATTTAGCCTAGGAGGAGACCAAAATAAATTTACTGGATTTTAACAGCATGTAGAGATTTCCTTCTAACTGGAATTTAAAAAAAGAAAGAAAGAAAACAAATGGGAAAAGGAGAATTAATATATTCATCACCAATATTTAAGAGTAAGGATGAAATCTGACTTTTAACAAAGGGATTATATTTTGTTTGCGATAGAGCTTCTTGGTCCTCTGCATTGGCTTCTAGCTTGAATCATTCACTTGGCTTTCTGTGATGTGTACACAAATTAAACAGAAGGCTGATTCCACATGTTTTGATGCAAGTTAACACCTTGTTAGGGCACAGTAAGCTCACTGGGCTTTTTACTATATATAGGGTATTATTACCTTCTAGTACAGCAGACTTTATTCTGTGTTTTTCAAAATGGCACTAATATAAACCTTTGAGATACCAAAGCAACCCTTAAGAAAGTCTCTTTTTTTTGTTAAAGTGTCAGTTCCCCTTACTCCCTGAGGTGATTTCACTGCTTTCTTCATAGAGGCAGCATGGGAGTCTTCCCCTTCAGACCTCATCGCTGGTATTCCAAACTGGTGAGCAGGGCTTGCAGGAGGATGATTAAGTGGAAAGTCTCCTGCCGTGCACAGTAGGCAAGCAGCTCTGAAGCTGGTACAGCAGATGTTTCTCCTTCAGATCTTTAAGGACTATAATTGGGTGGAAAAAAACATTGTATTTCACTTAATTCAATTTGCTACCTATTTTCCTTTGCTAGAAAATATGTGCTTTAAACCCACATGAATATATTGTTTTGAACAAGAAGACTCGTATATGACTCGGTCATGTGCTAACAATATATTATAAAGGGTTGACACAGTTAAAGACATTTTTCAGAAATTTAGAGAATTCCATTTGAACTTGATTTAACTGTGTTTATCAGAAAGTCTTAATTGGTTCTTGGATTCTTTAGGTCAAGAATTTTTCTCTCCACATTACTTCTATGTCTCTATCTTGTAGCCTAGAATGCCAAGCATCTAACACTTTTTTTCCTTTTATTTATATAGTCATTAATTATTTATTTTTGTGCTACTGGGAATTGAATATAGGGCACCACAAATGCTAAGCAAGTACTCAATAATTGATTTAAGGCCCCAGCCTTTTATTCATTTTATATTTTTTGAGGCAATATCACAATAATTGTCTAGTGTCATTGAACTCATCCTGTAGCCCAGGCCTACTTTGAACTTTTGAACCTTCTCCCTCATCTCCCAAGTAACTAAAATAAAAAGTTTAAACCATGAGGCCCGGCTAAAACTTCAATAACATTTTGTACTAAATGCAAAGTATTTACTCATGTATTTAGTATTACATTAAACAACAAGTTTAATAAATTGATTAAATGTATGCAAAAATGATATAATTATTTCTTAATATATACAATATCTTTGCTATATTCAAACATGTCATTTTAATTTGCTTTTTATTTTAATACAAAAATCATTTTAGATGAATGTTTTTATAAAACAGAAGTTGAATATGCAAAAGGATGAAAAGGAAATGTAAACTTAACAGGATAATTTTCATGTATAACAAGTGACCTTGAATTTTTTTTGACAGTTGAGAGTGATTGAACCAAAATGTCTGTGACTCAGTTCCAAAAACTTATCAGGCCACCTTAAAAGAGATACTAGGGCCAGGAGAGACTAGAGTCTGGAGAGACCACAACCCAGGCAATGCTAGATCAGTGATGGTTGGTACAAAACTTTGATGATAATTCATTATATTACTTATCTTTGGTCCTCCAATTAAACCTCATGTCAGGACCCTAAACATTGACTTGGGAAGGCATCACTGGATATCTTTGTCCCTCTCCCCACATTGAATAAATCCTATACTACCTTTCACTATTTCAATAAATAATAGTAACTATAGTCAATCAGTCTCTCACCCAACATTGAATAAATCCTATACTACCTTTCACTATTTCAATAAATAATAGTAACTATAGTCAATCAGTGTCTCACCATTTAGTATCAGCTTTTTTGTTGCATATGTTCATAGAATCTAGATTTAAAACCATGTCTGTGTGTGTGTGTGTGTGTGTGTGTGTCTGTGTGTGTGTGTGTGTGTGTGTGTGTGTGTGTGTGTAAGTCATGAACTATAAAAGAAATAATTAGGATGGAGGAAAAGATCTTAAGGGAGGTGGGGAATATTGGGATATATATATATATATGTAATAAGAAAACTGAATTAATTACATATATATATGTAATAAGAAAACTGAATTAATTCTCGTGATTGTCAGTTAGGGTTGTCAGCTTTACTGGAGCACACCTCTATGTGGCTCTGTGAGGACTGTCCCGATTAAGCGGTAAGGCTCTTCCCTGGAGTGGGCATCCCTATTCTGTAGTGATTCACACACAGAAGTTAGAATGGAAAATAATGCTGTGTTTGTCCTGATTAGTTTGCTTCTCATATGTACCTATGCCAACTCTCTTGATACCACTGCTGCTGCTGTCTTTGCTGCTATCCAAACCAAACTTCTTTGGCATTCCAAAGTGAACTGACCACCAGCAGCTCTCTGGGAATCCTCATGGTCTTCATTCAATTTGCTGATGTATCAAGCTTTGTAATTGAGCAATTGCATGATTCTCAGCCTCCCCAGTATTCAGACATCTACTGTTAGACTAGCCAGTCCATATCACGCAGACCACTTTGAAATACATATTCATTATACTGGTTCTCTTCCTCTAGAGATACTCAAAAAAAACTAAAATAAACAAAAAAAGAAAGTAAAGGTATAACAAGCTGGAGGAAAGGTTAGAATCAGCTGGAGGAACAGGAGGGTTTGGGGAGACATGACAGAGGCAAATGAATAAGAACCCCTATAATGGCATAAACACATGAAGATGCTGTGACCAACCCCATCACTTTCTAGGTTAACCTAAAGTATTATTTTTTTTAAAAAAAGATGACAGCCTACATATTTTAATACAAAGGAGGCCTTAAGAACAGCATCATTTTTATTTTAGAGCATATTAAGCTCTTTGGAAACTGTGACTTAACCCTGGGAACCTGGACTTAACATCTGAAGTATAAGGACAATGATAATTTAATTCTAGGATCTCACTATGTATAGCTAGCTGTTATGCTACTGTATTTATGTGCTGTGTTTCTGTAATAATTTATACAACAACTGATTTCTAAAAAGATCATAAAATAAGATTTTAAATATAAATCTAGAGTAACTCAGTTTTACTTTGTTTTGCCATTGCATAGTAAATTTAAACAGAGACCATTTTTCTTTCAGAATAAGAGCCTCTGGACACATGGCAGATTTTCTTCTTTAATAAACAGTTGTCTAAATTAAAGAATTTGCTGGGCTTGATAATGAGTCCAGAAATATAGAAAGCTCTTTTCTAGGTATTTCCAAGGTATTTAGGGTTTTTTTTTTTTTTAGAACACTGGAAGTCACATGATGTCAATCTAAATAATTATGTATTTAATCATTATTTAATTCGTGTCATTCTTTAAATTTAGCAAATAAGACAGGATAACCCTATACTTCTTAGGAATATAGTGCAAGTACACACATTTTTTCCCCACAACAAAACATTTTAAGTATCCCAACAACAGAATACACAAAAATATTACTATAAAAAATTTAACATGAACTGCCAAATGGCCTTTATTAATAAAAAACCCAGAGCCAGATATTGGGGTAAAAGCTGAAAGATCAGAAAGACAGAGAGCAAAGCCACTAGTTCTTACCCCCTACAAAACCTCCTTCGAAAGAGAGTGAGTTCCTGTTTCCTTGCGCCTTATATGCCTTTCTCTCTCCAGACATCCTTTCCTGGGATTAAAGGTCTGTGTGCTTCCCAGTACTGGGATTAAAGATGTGTGCCACCACTGCCTGGCTCTGTTTCCAGTGTGGCCTTGAACTCACAGAGATCCAGACAGATTTCTGCCTCCAGAGTGATAGGATTAAGGGTGTGAGCTATTACTGTCTGCCTCTGTGTCTAATGTAATGGCTGGCTCTGTCCTCTGATCCCCAAGCAAGTTTATTAGAGTACACAATATATGACTACATTTCCCCTTTTTTGTCTAAAATAGTAAAAGGTTATAACTAAGATAAGAAAAACTATATACAATAAATACAATAAGTATATACAATATATACAGTCAAGAATGACACTAACAATGTCCACTCCATTACCATTTGGCAAATTCAAACAAAAAATTCCATTATTTATCCCATCTTGGTGAGTACAAAATGTCCCTAATTCACTTTCTATCCTAACTTGTATTACCAACCGAAAACTATCTTTTGATGTCTTTCAAACTTACACATTTTACTTTAGTGAGTTTCTTTTCTGAGTTTGTTAACAAGGAAAATTATAGCTATAACTATCTAGTCTTGAACTCCCTCAGAGACCCGAGAAGGAAATAATAATGAGTGAGTAGGAATTGCAAACAAGTGACTTCCAAAAAATGTGAGTAATGACAGAGACAGCTGGCTGCCTGGACAGTCACTCAAGATTTCTCTGCAACATTGGGGCATCCATCTTCTGCCTATTAGGCCTAGCATATCTGACAGATTCATCTGTGAAGCAGGATTTTCTAAATGCTTTTCTAAAAAAATGCTTATTTATCAGAACATAATCATTGTCGTATTTCTGATCTATAAAGGTGTCATCATTTAGTCTCCACATCAGTTTTAATATTTAAACATCCTGTATCTTACTCTGCAAGATTTATAAATATTCTCAGTCCTCAGCTCTGTTCAGATATTTTCCCTGTTTGTCCCTTCCTTCTAATTTGCAATGTATCTTCTTCACAAATGCATCAGTGCTTTTGAACGATCTCCTCTACATCCATTGCTAAAACATTGAGAAGTTCTTTACTATTTGGTGGAAGCCAATCAGTCAACCTGCTCATTTTCTCTTTGTTAAGTTTCAATATGCAAACTGAATTTAGTCTCTCATCCACTCACTCCAAGACTTTTTTGCATATGGGTCCAAAACTAAAGGGTGAAAGAAAATCCTTAAGAAAAAGAATGGCAACAATATAACCATATAATAACCAACCAATTTATGCGAAATAAATTTAAATAATGGGATTCTTGATCCTTACACTGAAAAAGAATCACTCTTTTAATGTGAAAAGATACTATATAATATCCTAAATGGAAAATAGTTAATAATCTTTGGCTGAAAAATTCTAGCAGTGAGGAATTCTCTAATATATTAAGTGATAATTTTACTAATGCAAATCATTGAAATTAGAAAATTCTATTAATATTTATTCACATTCCTTACAAACCACGAGAATTAAAAAAGAGAATAATGAGTTAAAAATATACCATAAGCTAAAGAAAATAAATAACAGCATGCTTAGTTTAAAAAAAAAAGGCAAACAGAATAAGATAAAAAAACAGTGGAAGACACATAATGAACAATCCAGACCAGAATGATGGCTTTTGGTGCACTGACTAAGAACTTTATAATATTTGTAGTCAGGAATCAGTAGACTTTTAGTTCATTTTGTGTTCTGTTCTCATTTCAAAGGTACATGTGCGTGTGTCTGAGCATGAGTGCCTGTATGTGTGTGTGTATGTGTGTACATTTGTATGTGCAGGTATATCTACCCATGTTACAGATACCAGAGGGAAATATTGGATATCTTATATATCTTTAAACCTTTTAAAGGCAGAGTCTTTCACTGATGCTGGAACTCAATAATTAGCTAGGAATGACACACAGACAGCCCTAGGGATTCCCATCCACCACTCCCACCACCTCAAGTCCCAGGATTACAAGTACTCATCACCACACTTGACATTTTACATGAGTGGTATTCTAAACATAGGCCTTCATGCTTGTATAGCTAGCCATCTCCACTGAGCCATCAACCTACTCTTCATTTCAGAGTATTTTATCTGGAATAGGACAGTGTTTTCAGTATTATTTGTTCTCTTGTATGTTGTCTAAGATCAAAACTCATGCAAATGTAAATGATTAATACTTTACCTATTGCTGTATGGTATTTTGTTTGTGTTCTGACAAATAAAGCTTGTCTGGAAATCAGAGGGCAGAGCTAGCCACTAGTTAACCATAGAGGGCAGGCAATGGTGGCACACACCTTTAATCCCAGCACTTGGGAGGAGGAAGCAGGAAGATCAGGAGTTCAAGGCCACCCTGAGCAACATGAGACTGAACCAATCTAAGAGGTGGTGGTGGTGGTGGTGGTGGTGATGGTGGTGGTGGTGGTGGTGGTGGTGGTGGTGGTGGTGGTGCATGCCTTTAATCCCAGCACTAAGGAGGTGGAGACAGGAATATAAGGCAGGTAGAGACAGGATCTTAGCCCCCTTTTCTGTCTGAAAATTCTTAGAGATACAATGTGTCTAGTGGCTGCTACTTTGCCTCTATGATCTTTCAGCTTTTATCCAATACCTGTTTTTGGGTTTTTACCGATAAGACTAATTAGGATCATATTTCAACCTATACTCTATCATATTGTCTATTTAATATGAATACATCAAAACGAAGACTTTGAGGTATAAAAGCACACTATTTCTAAGGAAATGTTTGTATTGATATTACTTCAAAGATTACAATATAATAAAATAATTGTTCATATATGGCATAAGACTAATATAAACTGTGTAAACTCATTTTGTATAGTCTACATTCAAAATAATTTTTAGACTGGTACTGACTATGTAGCTCATGCTAACCTCAAAATTACGATCCTCTTGCCTCAGTCTCGGGAGCACTGAGACTATAAGCTGCTATGTCCAGCTAAGGAAGCACATTCTCACAATGATTTCAAATACATGAAAGCAGCCAAATGAACTTTATTGTCTGTACTTGTTTATTATTTGATAAATCCTTCAAATTATCCTGCAGGAAGTATAAAATCTAGGGATAAATATTTGTGAAAATAATAAAGGAGATGTTATTTAATAGCTATGTTTTTCAAAAGGAAATGATCTATACTTAAAGGTTATGAAAAAAATATTATTTTTTCATATCATATCATATGTTTATTCAGAGAGGTCTCACTGAATGTACAAGAAATATGTCAATGAAGAGACCAATGCAAAATGTGATTCATCTAGAGTACTGCCGTCATTTCCAGTGCAGCAGAAGTGAAGAGACTGTGAAGAGAGAATATAAGTAGCTATTTCCTTTATTGGTAAAGTTCAGCCATCACAGTCTGTCACATTTGCTAATGGTATGCTGATGTACAGTGTTTTGCAATAATCACATCTTTACATACATAACTTTAATATCAGTTCCCATCAGACTTTTATCCCAAAATACCTATTTGTGTGAATGTATGTTACCATTAACATTTTATCCATTCTGATATGTTCAGAATATGCTGAATATCCTAATTTATAAGATTTTCATCACTGTTTTGACATGATTAACTGGCTAGTTCTATGAACTGAGATCATTTTCATATGTGGTAAATACAGGTACCCCCATTCACTTCGTAAATATCCTTAATCTTTCTTTAAACACCTAGGGGTTCCACATTTAATGCTAAATGATTCTGATCTTTCCTTTAAAATGAACAGTCTTCTATTCTTCTAAGTACATAGTATGAACAGACATATTCAATGCCGTCTTGTAATGGGATCCAATAAACTCAATTAGCTAGCAGAAATTATTGCCTGCACATGGTAAGCTGAAAATGACTAGAGTGCTTAGAAGTTTGCATCTTGAAGACTTTTGCTCATCTCTAAGAACATGCAGTTGTAAGTCTCGTAGGGAACTGGAAAGAAAGGCTAGAGGTCCCTAAGACCACAAAGGTAGGGATGAAACTGTAAGAGAGCCAGGATAATTAAATGTTTGCCTTTATAAGCATTTCCTTTATAAGCAGGTCAGGGTGTCTCTTCACAGCAATAGAAACCCAAAATAAGATAGTCTATAAAAGAAATGAAGATTTTTCTGCTCTCTTAATAAGAATTTCAATAGATTTATATCTTAAAATCTGCTTTTAATTCTAAAATTCTATAACACTTATAACCTGGGTTTTGTTTTGTTTTTGACATACAAGAGCTTTCCAAAAGATTTTGAGCCCCCAAGGATCATGATATCATCATGTCATACCTCAGGAAGGACATCTTCCAAATCCTAGTTATACTGTAAGTACAATTTTTTCAGTTCCAAAAATTTACATTTTTCTCAGTTTCTCTTCTGTATCCATTAGTTTTATATTCAAAATCTTTGAAGAAACTGCCATTTCAAGGATAATATGGGAGCCAATACAAATAATAATTACAAATTCAATTGAAATTAGAGTTAATATATGAGCACAGGCACTAGAACTTTTTGATAGATAAAACA
The DNA here is from genome assembly GCA_902168425.1 of Peromyscus attwateri. Lineage (NCBI taxonomy): Eukaryota > Metazoa > Chordata > Mammalia > Rodentia > Cricetidae > Peromyscus > Peromyscus attwateri. The sequence continues at coordinate 13,367 of CABHPP010170937.1, read as the reverse complement.
CAAAAATCCTATATAAAATATGGAGTCATATTTAGCTATATTAGAAATAATACCTTAGCTTACTAAGTTCAATATTTTATGAGAAACCATTGCTTAGTTTGTAGTATTTATGAGAGTGCCATAATGTTACAACAATTTAATATGTTATAACATATATAAATTATAAGAAGATACTTAACAGAAAAATACAAACAGGTTTTATGGTTCTATGCATAAGAAAATTTATTTCTGTTGTTGCTTCTATGATTAACAAATAGATTATGCAGTGATATTTAATAATTCCACATTAATATTTCCACCTCTTCTTTATGGTAATTCTTGTAATGATCTCTTCTTCAGGTTCATTACCTAGGAGTATTAGCTACCAGAAGAAGATAAACTGAAATGTGGTCTTAGTTCTTAAGTTATAAGGAAAATCAGAGAATAGGAAGAATAAAAATAATTTCTATACAGGGGAAATGGGCAACCTACACTTATCCAGAAAATATGAAGGGGGGAATTTCTTTATATTGCATTTAATAGTAAGGTCAAAGGATAACTATCCTGCAACTGAGATTATATTCTATCAAATCCTTTTTCCTGCCATCAATTACTCTTCAAACCACCCTTTCCCTCATCATAGAGATTGAAGTTTTGTGTGAAAAGCTGAGAGGCATTAATATAATGTATGAGTGCATATTATCAGTCAATTTATTTTTTTAATAAAAATTGGTGTCTGTATTCATGTCTGAGTGTTTCAAATAAATAAGATATGTTATTTGAATATACATTCTTCAGCTAAACATGGTGTTATTATTAGCATACACAATTTTAAATCAGTTCTAAAATATTATTTTGGGGTCTGCAAAATAAAAGGCCATTTACAAAGCATGATTTGGGCTAAAAAAGCATGTGAAGTTTGAAAGAAAATAGTCCCAAAATGGAGTGGCATTATTAGGAGACATAGCCTTGTTAGAGGAAGTGTGTCACTCTGGGGGCAGGCTTTGAGATCTCTTTTCTCAAGCTTCCCTTAGTTTATTTTCAGTCAACTTCCTGTTTCCTGCAAGCCAAAATGTAGCCAGAACCACATCTTCTTGCACACCACCATGCTCCCTGTAGGCAGAATTTTTCTGGGTCACAGCAGTTGCTCCCAAATAATCACAAGAAAACTTTTCATTAACTATAAATGCTCAGCCAATAGCTCAGGCTTGTTACTAGCTAACTCCTACAATTTAAATTAACCCATTTATATTTATCTACATTCTGCCATATGACATTACCTCTCTTTCATCTTACACTTCCTGTTTCCTCTCAGTGTCTGGCTGGTGACTCCTCTGACTCCTCCCTTCCTCTTCCCAGTGTCTTTAGTCTGGTTCTCCCTTATAACCTTATCTTGTCCAGCTATTGGCCAGTCACTTTCTTTATTAAATCAATCACAGTGACATACATTCACACAGTGTAAAGGAATATTCCACACTTCCTATCATGATGATAATGAACTGAATCTCTGAAACTATAAGCAAACTACCTCAACCAAATTATTTATACGAGTTTCCATGGCCATGGTGTCTCTTCACAGCAATGAAAACTCTAAGACAAGGCATGTAAGTAATAGAGTTGACACCAAGTGCCTCACCAATTTAATTAACAACTTCTGTTAAAACTCTGATCTCTTCCATTTTCTCTCTCTCATATAGAATGGCATGCAAGCATGTAAGTTTATGGATTCTCAAACAAGCAACATAAATTCTATATGAAAAATAAAACTTTTTTTGTGTGTGTTCAGTTGAATTTCCCCATACCAAAAGCAAAATAGAGGGATTTTTGTTGTTGGTTTTTTTTTTTTTTCTCTCTCTTCATTTCAGCATTACTCAATTCAGAGTTTAGATATATAGCTGTGAAGTTATTGTTTTCTATTCTGTTAGTCAAAATTGTGCTTCTAAGATTACACATAATTGGTTCAATTTCAGGAATATTCTAAGTGACATTTGTACAGCAGCTTTTGTCATGGTTACCCTACTACAATTATTTCTCCTAGAGACATAGTTGTTATTACATTCTCTATACACATAAAACTATTGCTGGTGTTCTGCACATGGTCAAAAGTCAATTTTAAGCAAGATGATAAAATGATTCATTATGACTTGCAAATACACATGTAAATAAGAAAATTAAAAATCTCATATCAGACTATGAAGTTTTCTGTGCACACACACATACACACACAAACACTATATAGATATAGATATAGATATAGATATAGATATAGATATAGATATAGATATTACATTAACTATATAATATAAGGATATCTATGGAGGACAATATAATCTTATCTATTTGAATTTTCTATCCTGATTTTTTAACTTAACTCTATTTATTGCATTATTTTATATTTAGGACATAATCTTTTAATCTTACTGATCCAATGGCACATTTTCTTTATTTTTCACTTATATTCCTTTTTTATATTCAACCATTATATTTATAAAATAATGAATATCATTTTTCATGGAAAGCTGGTGATCAGTGTAAATGTAACCTCTCCTGATTTAGTCAACATGAATGTATAAAGTGACCTTTATAACTGGGGTTTGTTCTAAAATATTTGACACAGTTTCTTTTTATTCTTTTTTTTTAATTCTACATGTTATTCTTCCTCTAGTTCACATGATTATTTTTCTTACAGTTATTTCAAATCTTGATTATTTTGCTCAAAATTTAATTCAACTGATATTTATGATAATCTGCCACATAAGGTCTTAGTTAAGCAACAAAATTAAGAAATGCAAACTGTCTTCCAGACCCAGATATAAATCCAGATACTGATGGACATCTGAGTTTTGATGAAGAAGCCAGAAATACTCACTGGACAAAGGACATCTTCAACATATGGTGCTGGTCAAACTGGTTTCATGCATATGGAGGAATGCAAATAAGCCTATCTTCGTTTGGGTTACTGTTGAATACTTGTTTGAGATACTGATAAAACAGCAGCATGAAAAGCAACTTATGGAAGAAAGGGTTTATTTCATCTTACAACAATCAGGTCACACTTCATCACTGGGGAATGTCAGGACAGGAACTCAAAGCAGGAATCTGGAGGCAGGATCTAATGCAGAGGCCATGGAGGAGTGTTGCTTACTGTTTTGCTCTACATGGCTTGCTCAGCCTGCTTTTTTATAGAACCCAGGACCACCAGCCCGGGGATGATCCCACCCACACTGGGCTGGGCCCTCCCCATTGATTATTAATTAATAAAATGCCTTACAGCTGGATCTTAAGAAGGCATTTTTTCGCCGGGCGTTGGTGGCGCATGCCTTTAATCCCAGCGCTCGGGAGGCAGAGGCAGGCGGATCTCTGTGAGTTCGAGGCCAGCCTGGGCTACCAAGTGAGCTCCAGGAAAGGCGCAAAGCTACACAGAGAAACCCTGTCTCGAAAAACCAAAAAAAAAAAAGAAGGCATTTTTTCAATCAAGGCTTCTGTCCTCTCTGGTGACTCTAGCCTGTGTCAAATGGACATAAAACCAGCCATTATAGATCTATGCCTATCACCTCTCACAAGCCTCAACTCCAAAGTAGTCAAATACCTTAACATAAAATGAGATACACTGAACCTGATAGAAGAAAAAGTTGGAAATAGCCTTAAACTCATTGGTACAGGAAAAGATTTCCTGAACAGAAAACCAATAACACAGGTACTAAGATCAACAATTAATAAATGGGCCCTCATTAAACTGAAAAGCTTCTGTAAGGCAAAGGAGAGCATAAGTGGCAGCATACAGAATGGAAGAGGTTTTCAACAACTCCACACCAGGTAGGAGGCTAATATCCAAAATATATAAAAAAAACTCAAAAAAGTAGAAATGAAAAGAAAAAAAACCCCACTAAAAATGGGGTACAGACCTAAACAGAATTCTCAACAAAGGAAATTCAAATGGCTATGAAACACTTAAAGAAATGTTCCATGTCCTCAGCCATCAGAGAAATGCAAACCAAAACTACTTTGAGGGCCCATCTACACCTGTCAGAATGGCTAACATCAAAAACACAAGTGACAGCTTATGCTGACAAGGATGTGGAGCAAGGGGAAAAAAATCATCCATTGCACCTATGAGTTTTCAGTATTACAGTTGCTCAGAAAGATGGAAAGAGATCTGCCTCAAGATCCAGCTATGCCAGTCTTGGGCATATACCCAAAAGATACTTCATCCTGCTACAAGGACACTTGTTCAACTATGCTCATTAATGCTCTAATAATATCTATAAATTAGAAACAATCTTAGATGTCCCTCAACAGAAACTTGGATAAAGAAAATGTAGTACATTTATACAATGGAGTATTACTCAGCTGTTAAGGAAAATGACATCATGAAATTTGCAGGCAAATGGATGGAACTAGAAAAAAAAAAAACATCCCATATGAGGTAAAGCAGACCCAGGAAAATAAATATGGACTATATTCACTTATATGTGGATATTAGCCAAAGTAAATGATATTCAAGCTAAAATCTATAGATCAAGAGAGTATGGGTACAGAGGAAGGGACTAGGGCAGAACACTGGGAATGGGGGAATAGAGTAGATTATATGGATCAGGAATGGGAGGATCATTTGGAGAGGGGTAGGAAAGATGGGGTAGAGAGGGGGAATTGCAGAGAGAGAGAGACAGCTAGAATTGAAGGGCATTTGAGGCATGATAGGGGATCCTAGTGCAGTTGAAACTTGCTAAAATACATGAAGACAATACTAATGAAGTCTCCAAATAATGAGGGAAACAGTCTCAACTAGTTGTCTCCTGTCACCAAACAAAATTCCAGTACAGGGACTAGGTTACATCCAATTGAGTTATTGATGAAGGGGGTCCCATGGAAGCCTCCAACAGCCCAGGCTGTTGCCAAGAAAATAGGTTGCTCTCCACAAACTGACAACTATGCCCCATTGTGGAAGACAACACCCATATAATTCATTGAATATGGAAAGAATGATTAAGCTGGTGCCTGCATAGAATCTTTACCTTCATGTTCTCGTGTTGTTGGTACCAGAAGGTAGTCTGCAGGGTACCAAAAGTTCAATGTAAACACCAATCCAGCCACAAAACCATTTATCTATAATCTGTTCTACCTGAAAAATGTGCTAGGACAGTGGTAGCATAAACTTTGTGAGAGTAAACATCTGATGTGATGCCTGATTTGACTTAAGATACACTCTGTGAGATGGAACCCATACCTGACGCAGTTTGGATAACTAAGAAACAGAGTCTAGATAGCTCAGAGACCTAGGGTAAAACCAAACACTATTGGTTTAAGAAAACAAAGCAAAATAAAATAAAATAAAATTATTCCTAATGCTAAAAAATAAAGAAGTAAATAACAACAGATACCATCTTCATATTTGCTGAGAGTAGATTTTTATGTGTACTTACCAAAAAAAGGTGAAAAATATAAGGCTAATGCATGTTAATGTCTACATATCCTAAACCAATGTATTGTGCATAATAAATACATATAACTTCTATTTGTTAACTAAAAAAAGGCACTGAGAGTAACAAAATTAAGGACAGAGGGCTAGTGAAAGGGCTCAGTTGTTGCAGGATATTTGATCGCACTGTAGACCCCAAGATTGCATTATTTAAATAAAATCAACCATAGGTCAAGAGGCAAAGCAGGCAACCAGTGGACTGGTAGTAACCATAGAGAGTAAGGGGAAGTGGGAGGTTAGAGAGAGAGGCACAGGAAGTAGAAGGGAGGGACATCTGTTTAGAGGAGTTTTGTTTTGGACAGGAGAAAACTCTGAGACAATGGAGGTCACCTAGCTACTTTCTCTGCCTCTCTGTGCTAGCAGGTTTTCATCCCAGCATCTGGCTCCTGAGTCTTCATTGGTAAAATAAAAGGATACAGATTTGCCGGGCGGTGGCGGCACACGCCTTTAATCCCAGCACTCGGGAGTCAGAGGCAGGCGGATCTATGTGAGTTCGAGGCTAGCCTGGTCTACAAAGTGAGTTCCAGGAAAGGCGCAAAACTACACAGAGAAACCCTGTCTCAAAAA
>CABHPP010170936.1:0-23560 GCA_902168425.1 Peromyscus attwateri | reverse complement strand
ATGCTCAATCTCTACTTTTAATTTCACCAAGTAAGTCATTTTTTTTTTGAGTTAGAAAAGGAAGTTATTTTCTGCTTTCAGGTTTTTTCTCATGTGGCTTCTCCATCTAAAAGCTGAGAAAATGCTCATCCCTATAAAAATATGCATCGAGGTAACATTATATGAACTGAGTAGATTGTATTTATAGATCTAGAAGTGGGTGTGTGTGTGGGTGTGTGTGTGGGTGTGTGTGTGTGTATGCACTCACACACACAATAGCAACAATTATATTAATCTCAAAAACTAAAACCAACAACAATGGAATATTCACTGTGCCAAATGTCTGAGATGTTGAATTTCTCTGCATTTTAAGAACCACATAAGCCGGGCAGTGGTGGTGCATGCCTTTAATCCCAGCACGCAGGAGGCAGAGCCAGGTGGATCTCTGTGAGTTCGATGCCAGCCTGGTCTACAGAGAGATCCAAGACAGGAACCAAAACTACACAGAGACACCCTGTCTTAAAAACAAACAACAAAAAAGAACCACATAACTTGCTGCCAGTTTAAGAACCACATAACCCTCAATTTTAAAGGTCTCAAAGGGTTAAACCAGGAAACTGCAAGTAGTCTTTGTATTTAAGATCAACTGTTATTAATTCATTTCCAAAATACCTATTAACTTAACTTCACATAGTCATAGCATTAGCACCAGAAGACAAAGTTCGTGAGACCATCTTGGAATTCTGTACACACATCTCCATTCCTTGACCTATAAGATGAAGAAAGATGAGACTTCTTCTCACTGATGTCCCTGGATAGCTGATCATTCTGGACTAGTTCTACCTTTGTTTTGTTTTGTTTTTTGTTGTTGTTGTTTTGTTTTGTTTTGTTTTGTTTTTTCTTCATTTCCCTTCATTTGATTTCAAGGAGTTGCAGAAGATGCCAGATAAATGGCATGTCCTTAGCCTGAGCATATGGTGTAAAGCAGAGTTTTAACTTGTCTCCCTGTATTTTGGTGGGTGTGGTTCTTAAATAGCACAGGGGACACTCCCTGAAAGGCCAGTGAGGATGCAGAGTACCACTTTAGCTACTGAATGTTTGCTTTAATTTTTTCCTTTGTGTATTTTTTCCAGTCCATTCTTTGTTTTAGGCACTTAATAAATGTCAGACCTACTACCAGTATTTTGTGTGTTTCTATGCTTATTGGGGCTCAAAACAACCTGTCATTTAGGTTATCTTCTATAAATAAATAATCTACAGGAAAAGGACTGGGTGCAAGGATTGTGGATTGACAGCAAGTATGCAAGATTTAAGTGTCTGAGACTTATTTTTATATCATATTGTGATCCTAGGTCAATCCTGGCAGTTGAGCTATTTCAGTTCAAGAAAATCCAAAGTATGAAAGGAAAGCCTGCAAAGAGAGCTGTTTTTTCCCTTAAGCCTTTCAACACTTAGGTAGGTAAAGAAGTAATGGTTCTCAATGAAATAGTTTAAAGGAAATTTTTCTTAGCCTCTGACGTATCTGCATTTTAAAATTAATGAATCAGTTTTGTAATGTGGCTTTATGTTCTTATGAGAGAAAAGTAATTTAGTGTCACAAGTATTTTAAATGGGTTGTTAAAGATTAGAATTATTCTAATGAGCTTGTAAATACAGAGGTTAATATCTTTGGTTTCAAAAGTGGAGTTGCAGTTAATTGAAATATCTCCATCACTAATTCAAACATTATAAATTCATTTTCCATCCTTGTACTTTTCTTTATTTTTACTGAATTCTTTCCATACCCTCTTCTCAAATAGTCTCTTCTGTTTCTGAAAAAAATTGAAATTGTTTCATTTATTTCTTAGAGTAAATTTCAATGTATAGAAATCTCCTCTTACTGGGAAGTAAATATAACAGTATAAAATATCCTTGACTGGATTTTCTTGATCTTTCATAGGCATGATAGGGTGCCTAGCTGCTCAGACTTTACACCAGGGAGTAATAGAAATTATTATACCTGTTCTCAAACCTCACTATTATAAACATCAAATGTGCATCTCAATGATTATTTTACAGCAAAACAATTCTGCCTCTTATATATTCTTATTTGCTGTAATGGTTATTATTCTCTATTTAATAGGCTCTAGAATCTCACATCTGTATGGGCATTTCCTTGAAGGTTTTTCTAGATTAGGTTAATTGAGGTGGGATGACCTACCCTAATTGTCCAACTGAATGAACAAAAATGTGAACGTGGGCTGAGCATCAGCATTCATCCCTCTTTGAGTCTGCAGGTGAATGTGTGAACATCTGCCTCAAGTTCCTGCAGCCATGACTTCCCTGCCTCGATGGGGTGTATCCTTGAAGCATGAGCCAATGTGAATGCAACCTCTCTTGTTTGTTTCTGGCCAGGTATTTTCTCACAAAAAAAAAAGAAAGAAAAAATATTGATGCTTCCTTTGCAAAGTTTTGAAAAATTAAGTGTTCAGAACTGAGCAATCATCAGTGAAGCACAAATACTGCACTTTCCTAAGAAGGAATATCAAGGAGCCACAGCAATGCATCAGGATGAAAGGCTAGGCTCTGTTCACCTTTGGGTGTTAGCCGGCTTTCGACCATATGGAACCCAGTGAGGAAATAGTCATCTACCGCCATCCAGAAACTCCAAGTCATTCCTGATATTGTTGAATGTTTTTTTTTTTTTTTTTTTTTTAGAAAACAGCAAACTATTTAAATGGAATGTGTCCCTTTCCTGGTATGACTTTATTAAGAAAAGACTTATAATGATTCAATATTAAATAACAGTAAAATACATAATATAAAATTTCCCATTCATAAGAGAGGCAGCATGTTTACAGTTTAAAACAAACGTTATAAACCCTTAGTCACCAGAATCATATGATAAAATTGGGAAAACTTTAATTTTAAATTTCATTTTCTTTATTTGTTTGTTTGTGTGTTTATTGCGTGTATGTGTGTATGTATGGTATATGTTCACAGGAATGTGTGTTTGTATGTGTGCTTGCCAGTGAACATACAAAGACACCAGTGGAGGCTATCGGGTGATCTTTGTCGCTCTCACCTTGTCCCAATGAGACAGGGTTTCTCAATGAAATTGGAGGTAGAGTAGCAGCCAGCAAGCCCAGAGAACTTTCTGTATCCACTCCCTGCAGTGCTGGGGTAACTTAGTTACATGAGTGCTAGAGACTCAAGCTCAGATCCATACACCTGCACAGCAAGCACTCTTTACCCACCGAGCCGCTCCCTCAGCCTCCTAAACTCAAAATAACAGTATATAAGAAAATAGTTATGCTGAACTAAGGCCAAAAAAAAAGTAATTAGCTTTGAGAATTCAAGTGCCATACTTGAGAAGATGGCACACTGAGTAAGGACACCAGACGTCTGATACATATATCAGCTCAAAGAGACTCTGAAGCTATTTGCAGTTAACGCCTGCTGCCTAAGGAGAAATCACCTTTTTCCAATGGAGTATCAAGGTGTACATTAAACACACACAAGGGCAAGCCCCAATGCTGAGGAGCAGTTAGTGAGCACAAAACAGACTCCAAGGGGTGTGTGTGTGTGTGTGTGTGTGTGTGTGTGTGTGTGTGTGTGTTTGTGTGTGTGTGTGCACTTTTGGTTTGGTTTCATTATTTTTTGCCTTTTTTTATTCATTTTTATGTTTTCTTTTTCTTTCTTTTTTTGGGAGAGAGAGAGAGAGAGAGAGAGAGAGAGAGAGAGAGAGAGAGAGAGAACATAATGTTGAGAGGACAGAGAAGTGGGGAGGGCCTGAGAAAAGTTAGGAGAGGAGAAAGAATATAATAAAAGTATTTTGTACGAGAAAATTTAAAAGAAAATATTCAACCTAAACGAAGCTTGCCCTTAACCTCTATTAACTCATTTCTGGTGAAAGTTCAGCATGGGTCTTATTAGCAGGTAGAGAGTTCAGTGTGACAGTGAGAAAACTGCTTTGGGGATATTTTAAAATGTTATACAGGTCTTATATTGCTTCCTTATTTCTATCTTAACAGAAAAACAAAAGCCTTAATATTTTTACATATGAAAAAATGATCTCATAACTATGAAGTTGTTTCTTTTTTTTTTTTTTTGGTTTTTCGAGACAGGATTTCTCTGTGTAGCTTTGCGCCTTTCCTGGAACTCACTTGGTAGCCCAGGCTGGCCTCGAACTCACAGAGATCTGCCTGCCTCTGCCTCCCGAGTGCTGGGATTAAAGGCGTGCGCCACCACCGCCCGGCTGAAGTTGTTTTTTAATGGAATGACACTGACTGTTTCAAACTATGCCTCAAAACTAAATGAAATCTGTTTTATAAATACACACCCAAAAAATAAATCAGTTAAAATGGACTTCAAAGACTGCTATCCAAATTGGGATAAATCTTATGGCAAGATTTCTAGAGAAAATTATAGGTGGAAATTAAGGATTTTTTTTGTTTGTTTTGTTTTGCTTTACATTAACCTGAAAAGTTAGAAAACTCTCAAGGTAAACTCAACTAACTATGGATAGTGAGCTATTCTTGATAAGATTAGAGTCAGGAATCAGTATATAGTCCTGTTCTTTTTAATCTTCCTCTCAAACACGCTATAAGCCTCCATAGCGTCCTTATGTTGAAATCAAACAGAATTCAGCTTATCATTGTCATCTCTGGTCAGTATTTTATACCTCAGCCCCCTTCTGGCACTTGTAGTTTCAGACTTACTGCCTCTTCTACTTACCTTCTGTTACTCAGGCATCTACTAAAATACAAAACTCATCTTGCCAGTGGTCAGGAAGTCTTCTCAAGAACTGCTTGTTAGCCTTCTTTGCTTATCATTTTAATTAACTTTATTAGTCAATAGTTATGGACTTATTCCATTGCTGAACAATATGATTTTCTGAAAAAGTGCATAGCCAACACTGAATTTTATACTTTACAAAATACATTGTTATATAATGGTCGGCAAACATGAGCATCTTTGTTACAAAGCTAAGTTCTCCAGAAGGCTACTGGCCCAGCTTACATTTGAGAAGAAGAGCTCCTGAAAGCTCATGGGAATCAAACTATGCTGATTCTAGGACCCTGGAGCAGGCCTGCAAGATAGGAGTCACTAGCAGATTTTTCTGTTTTTTCTAATTTAAATGCTTTTAGTTGACCCTACACAAAGAAAGCTGGTTTTCATTTTAGTTCCATTTATATCATTTCTAAATATATGTAAAGTATAAGTCAAATTGTAAAGTGGATTTAAATCTGCCATACAGGAAGATGCAGACATGTCTCAGGGTAAAGGGCACTTGCAGCTATTCCAGAAGACCTGAGTTCAGTTCCCAGTACCCATCCATGTCAGCCAGTTCACAACCTCCTGTCGTTCAAGGTTCAGAGAGTCCAGTGCCTTCTGGCTTCAGCTGGCACCCACACACTTATGACATATACATATACAAATGCACACAACACATAAATAAGAGCATCTTTAAAAATGCTTCTAAAAACTACTGTAGCATTAAAACTGAAAGGGAAAGTGCAGCACCATAAGTGTGTTTTATACTGTATGTTAAGTGGAAATGTGGGTCACAGGCTTGGGCTAAAGAAGCAAGCATTCTTTAAGACAGTTGTTGTGCAGAAAGCCGAGAGCTTCAAAATTTATGAACACAGATAAGAGGGTCCTGTGAAATAGATTTTGATAATATCACCAAAATTTCATGGAAAAAGCCAAGGATAAAATGTTTGAGCAATTTCCTCAAAGCCTAATACTTAGAAAAGCCTATGATAGTAAAGATAAACCCACAGGCAGGAATCTGGCTTCCTGAGGCTTAAGAAGCTATCATGTCTCAGTGTGTGAAATGCCAGAGGTATAATCAGGGAATTATACCATATATCCTTTATTTAGGTCTTTATTAAAAGTCATTTCCGATCTTCCTGTATATTTAATTATGTTAACTATACAACCTTTTATGTCTTCAATTTCTGAGATTATATGTTGAATTACCATTGTTGACTTATCAGAGTGGATAAACAAATTACATCAATTTGTAATCATGATTAAAATGTTTGGCTGTTCTCTTCTTATCTTTAATCGTATTTTCTTTCCTACATTCTAGACTCACTCAAGCAACCTAAAGCAAGAGACAGTTATTTTTATAACAAACAAACAAAACAAAGAAATCGAAAATAAATTCATAGCCTTTGTCAAATTAGAACCTTGCCAGAAAGAAGATATGACATTAAAACAATAACACTTTTTATTATTTTTTTATTATTAAGAAACGTTTTATTCATTTTACATACCAATCACAGACCCCCTTCTTCCCTCCCCCCCCCCCCCCCCCCCCCCCCCCCCCCCCCGCAACCCTTCCCCCATTCTCACCTACAAGAAGTAAGGCCTCCCATGGGAGTCAGCAGAATCCTGCAGAGACAACCAAACCGAACTAGTGGGCACCCATGAACTGTGGACCAACACCCGTGGAGAGCCCATGGGACTGGACTAGGCCCTCCGCATAAGGGAGATAGTTGTGTAGCTTGATCTGCTAAAGAGACCCCCTGGCAGTGGGATCAGGATCCATCCCTGGTGCATGAGCTGGCTTTTTGGAGCCCACTACCTGTGGTGGGATACCTCATACCAGGTGATAACGTCTGCTTAAATTCTCTGGTATTTATGTTTAACAACAATGGTACAAAATGATGACTTACCTTCAGAAATAGAAATACTGTTTTTTAGATGTTCTTAACCCCAAATACAATAAATAACAATATTGATTTAATGGCAGCTGTAATATATGTATAAGTATTTTTATAAATGTATCCAGTTTAACTTGGATCATTTGCTTTCTTAACTTTTTTTTTTTTTACATATTCTATGTTTATTCTGGGTATTACTCCTTCATCTAATGCAAAGCTAGTAAAGATAGAAATAAAAATGGCTAATACATATTTTTAAATGATCAGCCCCCAAAACATACATAGAAATAATGTTATACAGACTGAGAAGATTATAGATATGTATTTAGGAATATATAAAAAACATATTATATTATATATCATAATTAATGTATATACATATGCACTTAGGAATATATATACATACACACATTTATATACATACACACATTCTTTGTGCATCTGATCACAATCTGGTGCAGACACTATGAAAATCAGTGCAGAGGATTCTCAAAAGCTAAAGTACATCTTTTATATGATCCAGTTATATCACTCTTAACATGTGCCAAAAGGACTCAATGTCCTACCCAACAAATACTTGCTCAGCCTTGTTCACTGCCGCTCTACTCACAGTAGCTAGGAAATAGAAATATCCAAAATGTCCTTCCACTGATGAATGGATAAAAAAAATGTGATACATATGAAAATAGAATTCTAGTCATCTGTAAGTAAAAATGAAATCTTGACATGGGCAGAACTAGAAAAGATCAGAAGGAATGAGGTAACCCAACCCAGAGGGACAAAAACTGTATGTTCTCTCTTAATTGTAGACCCTAGCTATGAGTCTTTACATGTGAGTATATAACATTGTTAAACTGCAGTAACAAGGAAAGTAAACAGGGTGTATTGTGGATGAGGGAAGGAAGTCTAGAGAGCGGACATAGGGAATAGGAAGGGAATAATGAAAAAAAAATGGGGACGCAACTGGTGAACTGGAAGGAAAGCAAGGCAGAGGAAGAAGGAAGGGTGGGAAGAGGGATAAACAACATTAAAGATCTTTGAAAAATTGTGAGGGGTACACATTAATTTAGCTTATTAAAATACACAGATGACACATAATTTCACATATATACATTTCTATGTTATATACACACATTGTGCACACACATATGAATATATATGTATAATTTGAATGAAGTTATACCACTGGAGATGATAATGCTTCCCCCAACAGCCATGAAATATCTAACAAAACTCCGGTGCCAACCATGGAGAACCTCCCTTTGAAGACCTGAATTCCATAGCCAAGGAAAAAGGGAGAATGGAATCCCACAAGTTGTCCTCTGACATCTACACATTCACTGTGTTGGTAATGCCCACTGCTCCACATAAAAATAAATAAATTAAAAATTAAAAATAATAAGCACCACTTGTAATGGAAAGAAACTGCTGCTCACTTAAGGACACAATATCAGTATCACTCATGAAATATTATTGAGTGAAAATATTTTTAACTTAAAGAATCAAACTATACACATTCTAACTAATAACCACTCTATAAAGCTGTTTATCCATGACTATGCCTAAAATACATTTTAACCTGCTGAATGACAAAATAAATCTGAATAAACATCATAACACAATTTATGACATTAGAGTCTTCCATTTTAATATGTACATTATTAGACCTGAAGGAGGGGTATATCATATATTATACATTACTTATCATACATTAAATTCTATATTAGATTATGGTTGTGGTTTGATATTTATTGAGCCTGATACAAACACACTAGCATGCTACTGATACAGAAGTGGAGACTGAGGCGATAGAATGAAATAACTGAAATTCCTAAGGGAATAAAATTTGAATTTATATTTAAAAATGACTGCATATTATATAAAGAAAAGATAGAGAGACTGTGTGAAGGTAAGGTGTACTGGTATTTATTAAACTTTTCCCTTAAATGGAGAAAATGGCTTTGATATGAAAATAATGTTCACATTTGACATTTTGTGTGTGTGTGATTTGATGTAGGAATCAGTGACTCTGTTTATACCACTAATGGGAAAAAACAGCTGCTTAAACAGTGTTTCCATGTTGTTAATGAATTACACAGTATGCAAACTCCTTTAATCACTAAATTTCTATGAACACGAACTGTCAGTTATTACTTGATTAATACTTGGGAGAAAGAAGCAAGGAAAGGCAACATAAATGTTGCTCGCTATGATTGTAGACACATTCTGAAATTAACTGATCATCTTAGGCCACAGGAGAAGCCCTGGACACAGACAGGACACTGAAGCTCTCCTGCCAGTAATGATTATATTCACATTGCATTTGATTTACTCTCCTTTATAAATACTCTAATTTAAAATTACTTGAACTATGAGTGAGTATATTCATGCGATATTTTCAGATTAAAATTATTCACAAAGAAATATACACAAATCTTTGGTATTTTATGATTTAGAAGAAAGAATATGAATGGCAATTTAATATTGCCGTATGAAGTTTCTGATAACCAACATGGAATTACAGGTTCATAAAAACATCACCCCACTCAACAGACCTTCATGACACTACATAACAGATTGATTTTAAATGTAGTGTTGTGATTAGTCTCAGCGAACAGAGATTACTGTGTATAATTAGTTTTAGTGACTCAGAAAAAAAATATTATCTATAGTGATTGATGATACTCCAGCTATGAGTGTGAGAGTCAATAATTAAATTAAATTACTTTCAATGCATGAGAAGAGTTTATGCCATTTTAGTAGCTTAAATTGTCCTTATCTCAACAACGTCAGCAATGTTTTGGCTCTTAAATTTTCTTTAAGTCCTGTTCCCTCTAACAGATTTATATCCAAATTTCATTATACAATAATTAGTGAAAATTTTCAAATATAGTATATTTGCTGCATTGCATAAACATTTGTGATAGGCTATCTTCAAACAATTCTTCCTTGGGAATATTTTAGAAAACATTTCCTATTGTGAACAGTGACTTTACCTTTGTCCTTTGAGGCTGGGATGGTTTTTTTAAAAAATATATTTATTTGTCTGTTTGCTTATTTGGTTTGTTTTGAGCTGTAACTCTGTATATGTGTGCACGTGTATGTACAGTACCCACAGAGACAAAAGAGGTTGTCAGTTCCCCAAAAGATATATTTATGGGACAGAAGTTTTGTTTTGTTTTGTTTTGTTTTGTATTGTTTTGATATTTTTTGGAAGCCCCTTGGGCTCTTAACTCTGGGAACTGGTTTTTGTTTGTCTGGGTTTTTGTTTTAGTTAATGTAGCCTGCACCCTCCTAGGAACTTTGTTGGTTTTTTTTTTTTTCTTCACTAATGGTCATTCAGATACTACAGGCAGAATCATTTACTTCAGCTGCTAAACGATGACAGCTTCACTTCACAACACAATTGTACTCTGACTTGTATAAGGATAGATATTTTAAAACTCTAATTTCCTTAAAAATTAGTAGTATTTATTTTGGGGGGCATCTGTTTTTCATTTATCCACTTCTACTGACTGTAGCCTACTTGAGGGCGGTAAGCCTGACTTTTTGAGTTCAGGTATTTGAGCTCTTACTTTACTGTTTCATAACAAATTATCAGTGGTTATAAGAAATCCCATGGTTAATGTACATTCTTTTGGGTCACTCTTTTCCTCAAATATCCTTTTAGTATAATTATCTAAACTTTTCTCTAAGCTATTCATTTTTCTGAAGAGCAATCTACTCACTTCCCATAATGGGCAATGCAATTGACTCCAGCATTTCAAAAACTGGATGAAGGAAAGGTATTTGGATCCCTGAACTAACATAGCAATTTTACCAAATTGACTGGAAATTTGTCTCTATTCTGCTTCTTCCTTTCAATGCATGCTATTGGCTCACCCTTAATGTTTCCTCCACAGGCAGATACAATGAAGCTTTCTCTGCTCAATTAGTTCAGTTTCCTCATGCGATTCTTTTTCCTATTATGAAAATATATTGAAATGAAAATCTACTCTTATTTCTTTCCCAGCTAATCCCCCACATACCTTGTGATTTATTGACTGTATTTATTCATTTACAAAATTGTTCTGACAGAAGAATAAGCGTCATAAAAATACAGTGAGTATGTCTAACTAGAAGTCCTACAGAAATCTTATTTATGATAATGTTCTCAGTGATTCAACTTAATACATGACAATAATTAAGTTTTATGTTAAGTTGTAAATATAGCCATCCACCACTGAATAATGGGATATGCAGTAGGTGATTTCTACATTATACAAATATCATAAATTTACTTATAGAATCTAAATGGTGCATCTTAATCACTCAGTGTACCTTCTTGATCAAATCAAGAGCTAAATTTTATATAAGTTGTATTAGGCTATGGCTGGCATAAAACATACATTATTTACAGGCTAAATTAAAGAACCACACTTTAGTATAATGAAAAATGGAAATGCAAGAACAAATGCAACTGTTATTTATTCTCAAACATCATATACTATACATAATCATGTGCTGTAATTGCCTGTGATAGGCAGTACAGAAGGTTTGTTTGAACTGGCATATCACAAACACATGAATAATCTTACTGTGCTGGTAGCTGTGATGGCTGCCCCATCCCTAGGAAAGAAATCTTCAGCTCTGTTACAAACTCAATATGTACATGGTCTGTTGCTGATGAGGTATCATTGTGGGGGGGTACATAGCTATATGTTATATATTTATGAGCAACATGAATTCAAAATGTCTAGCAAAAGACATCACATTAGGTCTTGAATATCAGTCACATACTTCAAACTATTTAATCTAAATTTTATGTATTAGCAATTAAATCTGAAATAATGTAACAGCAGGATAACTTTATTTTATTGTTTTGCCTCGACAATTTTCAAGATTTTTCTTTCAAAAATTTAAATCTCTTGATTTGCTTAACTATTCTCTATTCTTTATATTCTAAGGTTGTTCTCCTTAGTATTTATATTTAAGGATTTAACTCTTCTATCTGAGAATTCGACTCTTCTATTGAACTCTTTAAAGGAGCAGTTAAGGACTTATCCTATAGTCCAAGTTTTAAACTATATGCTCTCTTTCTTGATGAACTGAACCATACCTAATGCTCTCATGCCACCCTTAGAAATATATAATTTCTGAATATATAGTATAGAATATATAATTGCCTCTGAATATATAGTTCCAGTGTGATTCACCAACTGCTAAATCAATATTTCCATATGAGTAAGTGACTCATGTCAAAGTCTTCTAGGCATCACCTTCTTTCACTGTTTCTCCTTTGGTATTCTTGTTTAACTTCTATGTTAATTACAGTCACAATTCACTCCAACTGCACAGTGAATTTAGTTGTACAAGACAGTACCTTTAAGTGGTTCATGATTCGTCTTTACCCTCCCTTACAAAAAAGATCCTGTTTTTAGACACATTAAAGTTCACTTCCCATATATTTCAAAAAGACATTAATATTACCTACATTAATGTCACTACACTTTCAAACCAAATTATATCATCTGTGACCGTATGACTATAGATTCATCTCTTTTTGTCCTAGTAATACCTTCTGATCTCCAATTGCTTCTCCATACTATAAAAGAATAGCACTTTTACAATAGCATTAGTTTGAGATGATATTTAAAACCTCTTCAATGAATTTTTATTTCCTTTAAGACAAGGAGATAAAAATTCCTCATTTGACATGTAAGTCCTGCATCATATTTCCCCAGCTGACTGAGCATATTTGATACAATGTTTATAATGTGCAGCCAGTCGATCTGGGTTCAAATCCAAATGCTGTCCTATATTATCTTGTGAACTCTTTTCAGCTATCATGTTCTCTGGACCTCAGTTTCTAGATGAGTATGGATAGTTCCTATTTTCCATAAGTATTTAAAACATGAATGTGGTAATTAACAGAAAGCACACACCAAGAACATGAATTTACAGGTGTTTATCATGTTCTCATATGCATTACATTATCGTTGCCCTTACATTTTCTGCAACACAGTCATAAAATTTTGTTGTTCATACAATGCACATTAGCCCACCTCACATTTTGCATAGGCTGCCTCCTCCATCTGGAGTGTTCTGCCTGTCCCAGACTCCACTATCCCTGACATAAGTTCTACCTCATCCTTCAGGTTACAATTTTATGAACCTGATCTAAAACTTTAAGCCATTCAAAGTGATTTCTGTATTCATTCAAGGAACATAAACAATTTTATTTTTTTTTTAAATTTTGCTTTGCTACTTATTTTATCATTGCTCTGGGAATGTGAAATGAGGATTATAACTGTTTTCTCTGATTTGTGGAAAATAATTTAAAGTGCTTCACCTAGTCATATCAGGAGAACTACGCTGTCATTTCCTGGGGGAATTTTTTTTTTTCTGTTTTTAAGTGTTTATTTAAATTTCTCTTATGAAATATACTTTGCTTCATTCTTCCCCCCCTCAACTCCACTCAGATCTTCCCCACTTCCCCTACCTACCCAACTTCATGTTCTCCCTCTATTTCTAAAAAACAAACAAGAAAAACCACACAAAAAACCTACCACAATAGATGTGGCACGTCCTTTGATATCACAGAGTTTTAAACAGACTGCTGCAAGGATTTTGGATTTCCCTGAGGGAATACACCCTCCTGTGCTTGAATCTGTTCTTTTTTGTTCTGCTAGTGAGATCTTACATGTTTCCAACTACAACAAAAAAGACATAGAAAACTGCTGTTCTTTGTTCTATTAATCTATAGAATACCAGGCACTGAGATATCTTCTACATGTCATTACTAAATATTTTTAAATTAATATGTTTAAATCTCTTTAGTAACAAAAAAAATTGTTGCTACGGTTTGAATCTTGGATATCCCCACGGAGTCCATTTTAAAACTTGGGGTTCATTGTGGTACCATTAGGGACTGGAGGATCCCTGAGAGTTGGGGTCCAAAAATAAGTTCTTGTGTAACTGGGGCACGTCCTCAAAGTGGACCGGGGTACACTTCTTTGCTTTCCTTCGGTTCTTGGGTATAAGATTGTGTGGGTCCCTACAAACACTACAACCAGCAGAGAAACGAACTGCAAGAGGCAAGAATGAAACTCATTTCAGCACAACTTAGCCAGGCTGATTCAAACTTCTAGAGTCTGACACTAGGCCAGTTTATTCTAGATATATTTAAGTACAGTAGAATTTGGGAAAAAAAATTCCTGGTAACAATTATCTCAATCCCATGTACACAATTAAGCTTAAGGCATGACTACATCCAACCTCTTTGCAAATTATATGTGACCCCTATCTCAAGATGGGTTCTATAGTTTAAGGGCCTAGGATCTGATGTGGTCTCTGACTGAGATAACATAGAAGTCACACCAGGCTGTAAAGTACATACGACGTCTCTCCTAAGGATGGGTTCCACTGATGGAGAGACAAAGCTAAATGCAAAGATCTAGGCAGGGAGATTCTGAGTTACATACTTGTGAAGGATGTAGTTGAGGCCTGACTCTACAGATAGCAAAAGTCACCAGGTTATTTACAACATCTACAGCCTTCTGGGTAGAAAACAGGTATACATTACCTCCATTGAGATAATTGGTGATTAACTTTTAGTGATTAACATTCCTCGTTACTCTAGTGCTTATCTGTGAGCACTTATGTCCTTTACATAAGGTAAGTGGTTTTCCTCTATTAAGAGTGTCTTCCATGTTAGACTACCTCCTTACAAGCCCAATACACAAGAGACACTGGATCTCAGACTAGAACTTCAAAAACTAAGAATCAAAATCAAACTTTTTTTTTTTAAGATGGTTGCTCTAGGTATTTATCATGGTGAAGGACACCTGATTAATACACTTCTATCCTAATCTTATTACCCATTTTGTACACTGGGTAATGAGACACTCCTTATATACATTCAAATTACATTAGCATAAACAAAATTAAAATTAATCAGTAGGCTTACAAAACTCAATTGGTATTCTATTTTTTGGAAAAATAAAAATAATTAGCTTATCCCACAAAATGTTTTCCATAAGTTACATTATCAAATGTAATATCAAAATTAAAGAATTTTCTATATCACTGTAGACTAACGCTCCAATGCAATAGAAAACTAATAGTCTTGATACTTTTCTATTGCTCTGACAAAACACTATGGACCAAGACAAAAAATAAATGGGGGCATGGTGTTGGAACAATAGCTGAGGGCTTTTACATGTGATCCATAAGCATGATGAAGCATAAGAAAGAGAGCCAAACTGGGAATGGTATGGGCTTTTGAAACCTCAGGGTCCGTTCCCAGTGACACAACCCTTCCAACAAGACCATACCTCCCAAACCTTTCTAAAGAGGTCCACCAACCAAGGACCAAGCATTTGAATATATGAACCTATGGGGGGTCATTTTAATACAAAAAAATAACACTGTTTCTAAGTTCCATATAGAATTATCAATTATGAAATGCAAAAGAAAAAAGTCTCATTTTTTTTCCTTAACATTTAACCATTCAATAAAAACAAAGTTGACAGAGAAAATGACAGGGAAAAGCCCAAGAGATCTCAATCCTTCCCAAAGAACTACAGGGAACTAATTAATGCTGAGAGTGAGAGAAATAGTCTTCTCCAGAGAAAAGCACATTAATTGGTTTTCCAATACCAAATGGTGAGCCAAGAAGATTGAGTACAGTGTATCTAGGGCTGCATATGTGTATACACATACATATATTCATATAATAACAATTAATAAAAAAAGGCATGGATATTAAAGAGAGCCAGGAGCAGTATATGGAAGGGCTTGGAGAAGAGGAAAGTGGAGGGAGAAATGATATAATTAAACTATAATCTTAAAAATAAAAGAAAAATATTTAAAAAGCAAAGAATAGTTTTATGATTCAGTGATCCAAAGAAGAGTTTCGAGTTTTGGGTCTGTTGATTCCTACTCATGCCCATAATAGAATGGAGAGCTTTTCTATATTTTAATATTCAGAAACATCTAAAAGATCACTCAAAGAAACACAATGTGGCTTCCAGTGTTCTTGAAAGGGCACAGTGTATTTCCTGACTCTAAGTCTCCTAAAGAACAAAACACTTGACTAGTAAATGTTATGCGATAAATGAAGGATAAAGGGGTCTGAGTTGACACTGACTTTCTGTTGTTCATAACTGGCAGCTATCCGTATCATTACTCCACTGTTTGCAAGACCAAAGACTTGCAGTGACATGATGAAAGTGCTTGGGCCATTTTTTCTTATTGTCCTATACCTTAATGATGGGCTGCAGTGAAACAAAGCTTGGAATAAACTCGACTGATAAAGAACATTTAGGAAGAGTCAGGAATCAGAGACAGCAGGAAACCCTTTTATTAAACTCTCTCCTTGTTTTACATTTATATGAGGTAAATCACTAGTTTCCTCTCTCCAGTCAGAATCAGAAGCATGATTTTCACCCTGCATGCTCTCAACTAGCTTCACAATCACAACTAGCCCTAAAACCACCATGTAATTTACAAGTTCCATAAAACCTCCGCTTCTGAATGATGCTGTATGATCTTACCTGGTGATGTTTCATCAATAGGGCAAATTGAAAACCAAATAAATGGATTTCATAGAGCATAACTTCTGACTTCAGCCACATTTAGGGCATGATTTTGTCTTTATTAAACCTCAAAACTTAATTTAAGTTCCCTCCACCTAAGGAGGAGACTATTTAGCAGATCCACCCTAGTAAGATCCCATAAAAAACATCCCTTGACTCATGAAAATTCCCCCACCTTTCCCCAAAATAGTCATCAGCTTTTCAATTCGGAGGCCTTCTAGTACTGCTACTCAGCCTGTGTTCACATTTTTTTTTACATTTTATTTTATTTAAAAGTTCTTATCCCAGCACTCGGGAGGCAGAGGCAGGTGGATCTCTGTGAGTTTGAGGCCAGCCTGGTCTCCAAAGCAAGTTCCAGGAAAGGCGCAAAGCTACACAGAGAAACCCTGTCTCGAAAAACCAAAAAAAAAAAAAAAAAAAAAAAAGTTCTTTTTTATTATTTTACATACCAACCTCCTCCCTCTCCTTCTCCTGCTATACCCCACCTCCCCCCACCCTACCCCCTATTCACTCCTCATGGGGGATAAGGCCTCCCTTGGGTAGTCAATATAGGCTGGCATACCAAGTTGGGGCAGGACTAAGCCCCTCCCTGCTGGATCAAGACTGAGCAAGACATCCCACCATAGGGAATGGGCTCTAAAAGGCCAGTTCATGTACCCGGGATAAGTCTTGGTCCCTCTGCCAGGGGTCCCACAAACAGATCAAGCCACACAACTGTCACTCACATTCAAAGGGCCTTGTTCGGTCCCATGCAGGCTCCCCAGCTGTCAGTTCAGAGTCTGTGAGCTCCCATTAGCTTGGGTCAGCCGTCTCTGTGGTTGACCCCCCCCCCATAGTCCCTCCTCCCTCTCTTCAACTCATTGAAATTTGTTGGCAAATAGATGGAACTAGAAAAAAAAATCATCCTGAATGAGGTAACACAGACCCAGAAAGAAAAGCATGGTATGTACTCACTCATAAGTGGGCATTAAATGAAAAGCAAAGGATAACCAGGCTACCGTCCACAACCCCAGAGAAGCTAGATAAAGAGGAGGACCATAAGAGGGTCACACTTGGATCACCCCATGAAGGGGAAATGGCTAAGTCCTCCTGGATAAACTAGGGGGTGGGTGAGCAGTGGGAACACGAGGGATCTGGATGACCAAGTTGCGGGGAGGCAGAGAGGGAGACAAATGAAAAAGATATCTTGACAGAGGGAGCCATTAAGGGGTTAGAGAGAAAAACGTGGTACTAGGGAAATCCCCAGGAACCCACAAGGATGACGCCAGCCAGGACTCCTACCAATGGTGGAGAGGGTGCTTGAACTACCTTCCCCTGTACTCAGATTGGTGTCTACCCTAATTATCATCATAGAACCTACATCCAGTGACTGATGGAAACAGATACAGAGGCCCACAGTCAAGCACTTGGCCAAGCTCCTGTATTCCCTTAACAAAAAAACAAACAAACAAACAAACAAAACTTTTTTTATGCTAGTCTGCTATTTCCTTTTACACATTTTTCACCAATGAGACCAAGGGCATAGCCAGAAACTGGCTTGACATTCCTTGTCACAAACTACATCAGTACTACTCATAAAAATGTCCATTTAGAACCTTAAATGGAACTTGTTGCAGTATTCCATGAATCTTCTCATTTAGTAATATGGTAGAAATAGTCTTCCATAAAATTGAATGGCACACTGGAGTGAAAGAAGGCTTGAACTAAGAATCCTACAATGGAAGAAAGACAAGCTGTGATCACCCTAGAGCTTGTGTATGAGCCATGAAGCATTATCTCTACTACTAATCATTATAGTGAGCAAGTTTGTGTGTGTGTATGTGTGTGTGTGAATGTGTGTGTATGTGTGTGTGTGTGTGTGTGTGTGTGTGTGTGTGTGAGAGAGAGAGAGAGAGAGAGAGAGAGAGAGAGAGAGAGAGAGAGAGGTGTCTATCTGTTTTAATCCTCTCATGCTCTCTGACAAGACTTCTATTATATGTTACATTTTAGGACATGTCCTCTGACTTTGTTCAAAATTTTTGATTTTAAATTGTGTCAACTGCTAGGCTAAATCTTGCCATACATAAATTCACCTACTACCATTTATCTAGTATATGTATTTTTATTCTGGTCTATAATTCTTCTTTAAGGATCTTTAAAATGACCATTCTTAGAGTTTTAAAGTTAGAAGAGTATATTTCAAAAAAAAGTCTAACTGTAGAAATGTTTGGAGTCTAGGTAGGAATTTTAATAGTGTTATAATTTCTATGCATCATTAATTTCCTCTTCTGCCTGCAGTGGTTTCATCTTCCCACTGTTCAGCATCATTATATACCCGCCCTGTTTACATCTCCAGGAAGTACTTGAAAATGTCAGCAGATTTCTAGGGAATGTGAAGTGATTTCAGAGTAGAATAAAATATTTGTGAAATATTATACATTGCACGGCCTTGGTGAATTAGCATGAATTTTCCCTCTATCCTCAGCATTGCTTTTGCTTACATAAAAAGAGCTACCTACAGCCCCCTAATGCTATCATGACTAAGAGTCCTCACCATTAGACTTTAGAATGAGAATGAATAGCTGTAAGTAGGGACAGCTGGCCAGCCTTGCAAGTCCAAAAGCAAAACATTAGAGCTGTTAAGATGGTTCAGTTGGTAGTGAACCATGAGGCCACAACTTGTGACATGAGTTTGATCCCTGCCCCTCCACACATAATTTTATTTTTTTTTTGAAAAGGAAAGAATTGTATGATAGACCAATGCCGTCACTGTCCAAGCTCCTCTCATTTAAATAACAGCCTCTCATAATCTAACCCACCCTTGTACTCCCTTACTTGGATATTTATTATAATATCTGTGATGAGTCCAAAGATCTATAATTAGAGAAGGAAGAGCCTTTCTGCCTAGGCAATCTAACCTATAGTTAGAGCTAGATGGATTTCATGTAGTTACATTTGAAAGAAATACCAGGGAACTATAAAAGGACACGTATTTCTTGTGGATCAATCGAGGAATGAAATGATCACATAGTAATTAGGCAAAATTCAACACTGTTTTCAAACAGCACCTCTCTCAGGGAAAATTACAAATGGCATGGTTCTGATTCAAAACAAAGGTTTAATCAGGTTTCCTTATGGCAACTATCAACAAAACAAAATAAAAGTTGAAAACCAAGCAGAGATGAGTCACTCCACAACTTTGTGGCATATATATATTTGTGAATATACGTTGTAAAGAGTTATTGAAAGGAGAGATTTGCGAAGTCCTCCTTTTCCTTTCAAAAAGAATGAGTCTCTGAAGTTCCAAAGACTTTGTATTCCAGAAATGTATTGATAAAACACCCTGTTATAGGAAATGCTGTTTGAGTGGAAATTGCTGAACAGGAAATAACGAACAGGCAAATGCAAGAATATGCAGTGGCTATTTGAAGAATTTGTAATCATGTGGGTTTTTTTTATAAAGACTTTGAGCTGCTGATTGAAAAGGTCTGTGCTTATCATAAAATCAAACAAGTAAGTACTTGTATTAAAACGAGAGAAAAATCACTTTTTCTTATAGCCTAGCAAATTGCAATCAATATCCTGCTTGCCTAGTAGTTGAGATATTTTTATCAATTTATCTGCAATTACCAAAGAAATATCATGCTGAGGTAATTACATGCTGTGCCCACTTTTTGAAAAGCAGCATTTTGTAAAAGCATGCTTGGATATATCTATTGGCCCTGCAGAAATTCAAAGGCAAGCTCTAGGAACTGCTGAGGAAAATGAATTAAACTTTACAATTTCATTTCAAAGTTCTATAGAGTTTAGAACTAGCTGCTAGTTACAAGACAGGCTCAGTTATGGGTCTGATTTTCATAATTTCAGCTGTATCTCTCTGGAAAGGCCTATCCTTAAGAGATAATATCATTTTGCTTATATTGTCTAAGATGCCTGCTGCTTTTGTTAATTATAAATCATCTGTTCCATATGTTTTCAAAGTATATAGGTAGTACAGAAGTGGAAATTATCATAGATACCTTTTTATGTCTATTTACAATACGTCAGTTACTATTTAAAGTATTTCACATGAATTAGTACATTTGATCTACAACTCATATCTCAATGGTGCAAAGAAGGATATATAAGATAGACATTTCATCTCTTGTTTGTAGAGCCCTTGAAAACAATAGTCAAACTGTGAAGCCGGTGGTCAACCCTCGTACCCTAGAGCTTGACTGAAAAGCAATATTTCCTCTAATATAAAATACTCAACCAAGTAAGAACAATAGTTGTCCAAAGCAGCCACCTTTCAGGGAAATCCAGATAAACCTTCAAGGACTATCACCTTTATTGTTTCACATAAATAAATAAAAATATTATGGAAAAAAGGTGTTTTAGGCACCTTGGAGAAAATAAAACAGATATAATAAACATGTAGTTTTGAGACAGTAAACTAAGGTAGTACCAAATCTCAATAATGGTACCTATACAAATTGTTGTGAAATGTAGCATATTAGAGATTGCTATACCTTAGAAATGGTGGCTAAATTGTGAGATAATGACTTTATCTAAAGGAAAATTTATTGTTTAATGTATTATTGTTTAATGTCTATGGAGTTCATTGCTTCCTTTGTTGTGGAATATGATAATTTTAAACAAAATATCGTACATTTAATGCTACTGAGAAAATCATCACAGCAGAACTTAGAGCTATAGTGTTTTGTGATTATTGTAGCTCCTAGTGAGAGAGCACCTCTCAGTGGTAGGAAGACATTACTATGCAAAATAGAGAAAAAACTGCCATACTTAGATATTGCTGAATTTTTTAGGTTGTAACTTTTTCTTGTGAATTTTCCTCTGGGTCTTATCTTCTCACTATTTTTCCATTAATTATCATTAGCAGAGAAACATACACAATACAATATTTATTATTTATTTTACATATTTTATTGATTCTTTGAGAATGCTATGCAGTGTATTTTGATCATATTCAACTCCAGTTCATCCCCTTAACTCCTCCCAATCTCACATTCACTTTCCTAATCCCTCCCCATTTCATGTGCTCCGTTTTAATGACCCACTCACTCCAATGTGTGCTGCCAATATACTCCTGTGTATGAGGTCGTGCACTAGGAAGTATCTCCTGAGTGAAGTAAACAGTTTCTCTAAGAGAAGCCATCTACTATCCTTATCACCTTAGTTAGGGGTGAGAGCTTATAACCCCTTCATGCTCTGTGCTAGCATACTGACTGGGTTGATCTTGTGCGGAAATGATAGCTGCTGTGAGTTCATGAGTATGGCAGCCATGTGCAGAAGACAGTGTTTGGCTTTTGTCTTCCCCAACCTTTGGCTCTTAAAACCTTTAGGACCCTTGTTTCATGATTTTCCCAGGGCTTTGGAGGGGGAGGGTGTGATCTGCACATTTCGTTATTGTTAAGCACTACACTGACACAAGTTCCCTGCACTTTGACCAGTTGTGAACAGAGACACGGCCAGATTTTCAACCAGGCACGTGTTGCCTCCTATGAAACAAGCCTTAAATTTAATCAAACTGCTGTTACTTATCCTGTAACATGAATACCACTCCTATACTCATGAATATGTCTTGTCACATTAATCATTATTTCAGTTTTCAGGATTCACAGCTGTATAAGACTTGATAACTAACCCCTTCCCCAGCAAAGCTACACAGCACCTCCAAGTACTAGCCAGCATGGAGGATGCTTCCTATTCTGTATATACATGATTTTCTGCGTCAGGTCACTAAAATTGGTGTCTTCAAACAATAGTGTCTTATGATCAAGTTCTGGTGAGCAACCAAGGGCTATGACAATAGCTTGTATTTGGAGGGTTTGGGGACAGAACACAATAAGCTTTCTTTTTAGGAACCTATGTTTCCTGGGATATACATACCCTGTGTGTGGAAACTCCAATTAAACTTGAATGTATATTTATTTCTATATGCATATGAAATAGAATGATCAAGTTTCTTTCTTCTACATAGGGCTAACCAGTTTTTTTCACCATCATTTGTTAAAATGTACCATTTTCCAATTACGTTTTGGTACCCCTGAAAAAAAATCTGGTAGCTGTAGGTGTGTGGACTTATATCTGGGTTCTTGATTCTAATCCATGGTCCAATATCTTTGTTATGCCAAGGTCATGACATTTCTCCTACTTTGGTTCTGTCATTGTACTGGCTGGTTTTGTGTGTCAACTTGACACAAGCTAGAGTCACCAGAGGAAGAAGCCTCAGTTGAGGAAATGCCTCAATGAGATCCAGCTATAAGGGATTTTCTCATTTAGTTATCAATGGGAGAGGCCTCAGCCCATGATGGGTGGTGCCATCCCTGGGTTGCTGGTCATGGGTTCTATGGGAAGGTGGTGGACTGAGCAAGCTATGAGAAGCAAGCCAATAAGCAGTTCTCCGCCATGACCTCTGCATCAGCTCCTGCTTCCAGGATCCTGCAGTTTGAGTTCCTGTCCTGACTTCCTACAGTGGTCAACAGCAATGCTGAAGTGTAAGCCAAATTTCTTTTTGGTCATGGTGTTTTGTCACAGTGATATAAGCCCTAACTAAGACAGTAGTACAGCTTGAAATCAAGTATAATGGTAGCACTAGCAGCATTTTTATTGTCCGGGATTGTTTTAGCAATTGGGCATCTTTTCTGCCTCCAAATACATTTTATGATTTTGTTTTAAAATCTATGAAGAATTGAGTTGGAATTTTGGTAGAGTTTTCAGTGAATCTGTAGATTACTTCTGGTGAAATAGCCGTTTTGAAATATTAATCCCATGTACACTGGAGGTCTCTCCATCTTCTGTTGTCCTCTTCAAATTCTTCATTCAGTGTTCAAAAATTGTCATTTTGAAGATAGCTCACTTCTTTGGTTGTGTTTCTTACAAGGTAATTTTTCTGAGGCTACCATGAATAGGAATGTTTCTCTGATTTCTTTCTCAGTCTCTTGGCTTTGGTATATAGGAAGGCTATTGAGCTGAGTGTGTCAATTGTATTACCTCCCACTTTGCAGGATGTGTTTTTCAGGTATAGGAGTTTCCTGGTGGAGGCTTTGGTGTCTGCCGTGTAAAGAATCATGTAATATGTAAACAAGGATAATTTGATTTCTTCCATTCCTATTTGTTTTCCTCCTACTTCCTTTTCATATCTTATTTGTTAGAGGTGGTGAAAATGGAAATCTTTGTCTTGCACCTGCTCTTAATGAGAATATTTTTCGTTTTCCTTTCTTAAAATACTGGTGGCTATTTTAGAAGTGGTTCTAATGTGGATCTGACAAAAAACGTGTATTGTTTGATGTGTGGGAGTCGTGGTCCCCTCCTATTGATATATATATATATATATATATATATATATATATATATATATATATA
>CABHPP010170935.1:0-23555 GCA_902168425.1 Peromyscus attwateri | reverse complement strand
ATGCTCAATCTCTACTTTTAATTTCACCAAGTAAGTCATTTTTTTTTGAGTTAGAAAAGGAAGTTATTTTCTGCTTTCAGGTTTTTTCTCATGTGGCTTCTCCATCTAAAAGCTGAGAAAATGCTCATCCCTATAAAAATATGCATCGAGGTAACATTATATGAACTGAGTAGATTGTATTTATAGATCTAGAAGTGGGTGTGTGTGTGGGTGTGTGTGTGGGTGTGTGTGTGTATGCACTCACACACACAATAGCAACAATTATATTAATCTCAAAAACTAAAACCAACAACAATGGAATATTCACTGTGCCAAATGTCTGAGATGTTGAATTTCTCTGCATTTTAAGAACCACATAAGCCGGGCAGTGGTGGTGCATGCCTTTAATCCCAGCACGCAGGAGGCAGAGCCAGGTGGATCTCTGTGAGTTCGATGCCAGCCTGGTCTACAGAGAGATCCAAGACAGGAACCAAAACTACACAGAGACACCCTGTCTTAAAAACAAACAACAAAAAAGAACCACATAACTTGCTGCCAGTTTAAGAACCACATAACCCTCAATTTTAAAGGTCTCAAAGGGTTAAACCAGGAAACTGCAAGTAGTCTTTGTATTTAAGATCAACTGTTATTAATTCATTTCCAAAATACCTATTAACTTAACTTCACATAGTCATAGCATTAGCACCAGAAGACAAAGTTCGTGAGACCATCTTGGAATTCTGTACACACATCTCCATTCCTTGACCTATAAGATGAAGAAAGATGAGACTTCTTCTCACTGATGTCCCTGGATAGCTGATCATTCTGGACTAGTTCTACCTTTGTTTTGTTTTGTTTTTTGTTGTTGTTGTTTTGTTTTGTTTTGTTTTGTTTTTTCTTCATTTCCCTTCATTTGATTTCAAGGAGTTGCAGAAGATGCCAGATAAATGGCATGTCCTTAGCCTGAGCATATGGTGTAAAGCAGAGTTTTAACTTGTCTCCCTGTATTTTGGTGGGTGTGGTTCTTAAATAGCACAGGGGACACTCCCTGAAAGGCCAGTGAGGATGCAGAGTACCACTTTAGCTACTGAATGTTTGCTTTAATTTTTTCCTTTGTGTATTTTTTCCAGTCCATTCTTTGTTTTAGGCACTTAATAAATGTCAGACCTACTACCAGTATTTTGTGTGTTTCTATGCTTATTGGGGCTCAAAACAACCTGTCATTTAGGTTATCTTCTATAAATAAATAATCTACAGGAAAAGGACTGGGTGCAAGGATTGTGGATTGATGCAAGATTTAAGTGTCTGAGACTTATTTTTATATCATATTGTGATCCTAGGTCAATCCTGGCAGTTGAGCTATTTCAGTTCAAGAAAATCCAAAGTATGAAAGGAAAGCCTGCAAAGAGAGCTGTTTTTTCCCTTAAGCCTTTCAACACTTAGGTAGGTAAAGAAGTAATGGTTCTCAATGAAATAGTTTAAAGGAAATTTTTCTTAGCCTCTGACGTATCTGCATTTTAAAATTAATGAATCAGTTTTGTAATGTGGCTTTATGTTCTTATGAGAGAAAAGTAATTTAGTGTCACAAGTATTTTAAATGGGTTGTTAAAGATTAGAATTATTCTAATGAGCTTGTAAATACAGAGGTTAATATCTTTGGTTTCAAAAGTGGAGTTGCAGTTAATTGAAATATCTCCATCACTAATTCAAACATTATAAATTCATTTTCCATCCTTGTACTTTTCTTTATTTTTACTGAATTCTTTCCATACCCTCTTCTCAAATAGTCTCTTCTGTTTCTGAAAAAAATTGAAATTGTTTCATTTATTTCTTAGAGTAAATTTCAATGTATAGAAATCTCCTCTTACTGGGAAGTAAATATAACAGTATAAAATATCCTTGACTGGATTTTCTTGATCTTTCATAGGCATGATAGGGTGCCTAGCTGCTCAGACTTTACACCAGGGAGTAATAGAAATTATTATACCTGTTCTCAAACCTCACTATTATAAACATCAAATGTGCATCTCAATGATTATTTTACAGCAAAACAATTCTGCCTCTTATATATTCTTATTTGCTGTAATGGTTATTATTCTCTATTTAATAGGCTCTAGAATCTCACATCTGTATGGGCATTTCCTTGAAGGTTTTTCTAGATTAGGTTAATTGAGGTGGGATGACCTACCCTAATTGTCCAACTGAATGAACAAAAATGTGAACGTGGGCTGAGCATCAGCATTCATCCCTCTTTGAGTCTGCAGGTGAATGTGTGAACATCTGCCTCAAGTTCCTGCAGCCATGACTTCCCTGCCTCGATGGGGTGTATCCTTGAAGCATGAGCCAATGTGAATGCAACCTCTCTTGTTTGTTTCTGGCCAGGTATTTTCTCACAAAAAAAAAGAAAGAAAAAATATTGATGCTTCCTTTGCAAAGTTTTGAAAAATTAAGTGTTCAGAACTGAGCAATCATCAGTGAAGCACAAATACTGCACTTTCCTAAGAAGGAATATCAAGGAGCCACAGCAATGAATCAGGATGAAAGGCTAGGCTCTGTTCACCTTTGGGTGTTAGCCGGCTTTCGACCATATGGAACCCAGTGAGGAAATAGTCATCTACCGCCATCCAGAAACTCCAAGTCATTCCTGATATTGTTGAATGTTTTTTTTTTTTTTTTTTTTTTAGAAAACAGCAAACTATTTAAATGGAATGTGTCCCTTTCCTGGTATGACTTTATTAAGAAAAGACTTATAATGATTCAATATTAAATAACAGTAAAATACATAATATAAAATTTCCCATTCATAAGAGAGGCAGCATGTTTACAGTTTAAAACAAACGTTATAAACCCTTAGTCACCAGAATCATATGATAAAATTGGGAAAACTTTAATTTTAAATTTCATTTTCTTTATTTGTTTGTTTGTGTGTTTATTGCGTGTATGTGTGTATGTATGGTATATGTTCACAGGAATGTGTGTTTGTATGTGTGCTTGCCAGTGAACATACAAAGACACCAATGGAGGCTATCGGGTGATCTTTGTCGCTCTCACCTTGTCCCAATGAGACAGGGTTTCTCAATGAAATTGGAGGTAGAGTAGCAGCCAGCAAGCCCAGAGAACTTTCTGTATCCACTCCCTGCAGTGCTGGGGTAACTTAGTTACATGAGTGCTAGAGACTCAAGCTCAGATCCATACACCTGCACAGCAAGCACTCTTTACCCACCGAGCCGCTCCCTCGGCCTCCTAAACTCAAAATAACAGTATATAAGAAAATAGTTATGCTGAACTAAGGCCAAAAAAAAAGTAATTAGCTTTGAGAATTCAAGTGCCATACTTGAGAAGATGGCACACTGAGTAAGGACACCAGACGTCTGATACATATATCAGCTCAAAGAGACTCTGAAGCTATTTGCAGTTAACGCCTGCTGCCTAAGGAGAAATCACCTTTTTCCAATGGAGTATCAAGGTGTACATTAAACACACACAAGGGCAAGCCCCAATGCTGAGGAGCAGTTAGTGAGCACAAAACAGACTCCAAGGGGTGTGTGTGTGTGTGTGTGTGTGTGTGTGTGTGTGTGTGTGTGTTTGTGTGTGTGTGTGCACTTTTGGTTTGGTTTCATTATTTTTTGCCTTTTTTTATTCATTTTTATGTTTTCTTTTTCTTTCTTTTTTTGGGAGAGAGAGAGAGAGAGAGAGAGAGAGAGAGAGAGAGAGAGAGAGAGAACATAATGTTGAGAGGACAGAGAAGTGGGGAGGGCCTGAGAAAAGTTAGGAGAGGAGAAAGAATATAATAAAAGTATTTTGTACGAGAAAATTTAAAAGAAAATATTCAACCTAAACGAAGCTTGCCCTTAACCTCTATTAACTCATTTCTGGTGAAAGTTCAGCATGGGTCTTATTAGCAGGTAGAGAGTTCAGTGTGACAGTGAGAAAACTGCTTTGGGGATATTTTAAAATGTTATACAGGTCTTATATTGCTTCCTTATTTCTATCTTAACAGAAAAACAAAAGCCTTAATATTTTTACATATGAAAAAATGATCTCATAACTATGAAGTTGTTTCTTTTTTTTTTTTGGTTTTTCGAGACAGGATTTCTCTGTGTAGCTTTGCGCCTTTCCTGGAACTCACTTGGTAGCCCAGGCTGGCCTCGAACTCACAGAGATCTGCCTGCCTCTGCCTCCCGAGTGCTGGGATTAAAGGCGTGCGCCACCACCGCCCGGCTGAAGTTGTTTTTTAATGGAATGACACTGACTGTTTCAAACTATGCCTCAAAACTAAATGAAATCTGTTTTATAAATACACACCCAAAAAATGAATCAGTTAAAATGGACTTCAAAGACTGCTATCCAAATTGGGATAAATCTTATGGCAAGATTTCTAGAGAAAATTATAGGTGGAAATTAAGGATTTTTTTTGTTTGTTTTGTTTTGCTTTACATTAACCTGAAAAGTTAGAAAACTCTCAAGGTAAACTCAACTAACTATGGATAGTGCGCTATTCTTGATAAGATTAGAGTCAGGAATCAGTATATAGTCCTGTTCTTTTTAATCTTCCTCTCAAACACGCTATAAGCCTCCATAGCGTCCTTATGTTGAAATCAAACAGAATTCAGCTTATCATTGTCATCTCTGGTCAGTATTTTATACCTCAGCCCCCTTCTGGCACTTGTAGTTTCAGACTTACTGCCTCTTCTACTTACCTTCTGTTACTCAGGCATCTACTAAAATACAAAACTCATCTTGCCAGTGGTCAGGAAGTCTTCTCAAGAACTGCTTGTTAGCTTCTTTGCTTATCATTTTAATTAACTTTATTAGTCAATAGTTATGGACTTATTCCATTGCTGAACAATATGATTTTCTGAAAAAGTGCATAGCCAACACTGAATTTTATACTTTACAAAATACATTGTTATATAATGGTCGGCAAACATGAGCATCTTTGTTACAAAGCTAAGTTCTCCAGAAGGCTACTGGCCCAGCTTACATTTGAGAAGAAGAGCTCCTGAAAGCTCATGGGAATCAAACTATGCTGATTCTAGGACCCTGGAGCAGGCCTGCAAGATAGGAGTCACTAGCAGATTTTTCTGTTTTTTCTAATTTAAATGCTTTTAGTTGACCCTACACAAAGAAAGCTGGTTTTCATTTTAGTTCCATTTATATCATTTCTAAATATATGTAAAGTATAAGTCAAATTGTAAAGTGGATTTAAATCTGCCATACAGGAAGATGCAGACATGTCTCAGGGTAAAGGGCACTTGCAGCTATTCCAGAAGACCTGAGTTCAGTTCCCAGTACCCATCCATGTCAGCCAGTTCACAACCTCCTGTCGTTCAAGGTTCAGAGAGTCCAGTGCCTTCTGGCTTCAGCTGGCACCCACACACTTATGACATATACATATACAAATGCACACAACACATAAATAAGAGCATCTTTAAAAATGCTTCTAAAAACTACTGTAGCATTAAAACTGAAAGGGAAAGTGCAGCACCATAAGTGTGTTTTATACTGTATGTTAAGTGGAAATGTGGGTCACAGGCTTGGGCTAAAGAAGCAAGCATTCTTTAAGACAGTTGTTGTGCAGAAAGCCGAGAGCTTCAAAATTTATGAACACAGATAAGAGGGTCCTGTGAAATAGATTTTGATAATATCACCAAAATTTCATGGAAAAAGCCAAGGATAAAATGTTTGAGCAATTTCCTCAAAGCCTAATACTTAGAAAAGCCTATGATAGTAAAGATAAACCCACAGGCAGGAATCTGGCTTCCTGAGGCTTAAGAAGCTATCATGTCTCAGTGTGTGAAATGCCAGAGGTATAATCAGGGAATTATACCATATATCCTTTATTTAGGTCTTTATTAAAAGTCATTTCCGATCTTCCTGTATATTTAATTATGTTAACTATACAACCTTTTATGTCTTCAATTTCTGAGATTATATGTTGAATTACCATTGTTGACTTATCAGAGTGGATAAACAAATTACATCAATTTGTAATCATGATTAAAATGTTTGGCTGTTCTCTTCTTATCTTTAATCGTATTTTCTTTCCTACATTCTAGACTCACTCAAGCAACCTAAAGCAAGAGACAGTTATTTTTATAACAAACAAACAAAACAAAGAAATCGAAAATAAATTCATAGCCTTTGTCAAATTAGAACCTTGCCAGAAAGAAGATATGACATTAAAACAATAACACTTTTTATTATTTTTTATTATTAAGAAACGTTTTATTCATTTTACATACCAATCACAGACCCCCTTCTTCCCTCCCCCCCCCCCCCCCCCCCCCCCCCCCCCCCCCGCAACCCTTCCCCCATTCTCACCTACAAGAAGTAAGGCCTCCCATGGGAGTCAGCAGAATCCTGCAGAGACAACCAAACCGAACTAGTGGGCACCCATGAACTGTGGACCAACACCCGTGGAGAGCCCATGGGACTGGACTAGGCCCTCCGCATAAGGGAGATAGTTGTGTAGCTTGATCTGCTAAAGAGACCCCCTGGCAGTGGGATCAGGATCCATCCCTGGTGCATGAGCTGGCTTTTTGGAGCCCACTACCTGTGGTGGGATACCTCATACCAGGTGATAACGTCTGCTTAAATTCTCTGGTATTTATGTTTAACAACAATGGTACAAAATGATGACTTACCTTCAGAAATAGAAATACTGTTTTTTAGATGTTCTTAACCCCAAATACAATAAATAACAATATTGATTTAATGGCAGCTGTAATATATGTATAAGTATTTTTATAAATGTATCCAGTTTAACTTGGATCATTTGCTTTCTTAACTTTTTTTTTTTTTACATATTCTATGTTTATTCTGGGTATTACTCCTTCATCTAATGCAAAGCTAGTAAAGATAGAAATAAAAATGGCTAATACATATTTTTAAATGATCAGCCCCCAAAACATACATAGAAATAATGTTATACAGACTGAGAAGATTATAGATATGTATTTATGAATATATAAAAAACATATTATATTATATATCATAATTAATGTATATACATATGCACTTAGGAATATATATACATACACACATTTATATACATACACACATTCTTTGTGCATCTGATCACAATCTGGTGCAGACACTATGAAAATCAGTGCAGAGGATTCTCAAAAGCTAAAGTACATCTTTTATATGATCCAGTTATATCACTCTTAACATGTGCCAAAAGGACTCAATGTCCTACCCAACAAATACTTGCTCAGCCTTGTTCACTGCCGCTCTACTCACAGTAGCTAGGAAATAGAAATATCCAAAATGTCCTTCCACTGATGAATGGATAAAAAAAATGTGATACATATGAAAATAGAATTCTAGTCATCTGTAAGTAAAAATGAAATCTTGACATGGGCAGAACTAGAAAAGATCAGAAGGAATGAGGTAACCCAACCCAGAGGGACAAAAACTGTATGTTCTCTCTTAATTGTAGACCCTAGCTATGAGTCTTTACATGTGAGTATATAACATTGTTAAACTGCAGTAACAAGGAAAGTAAACAGGGTGTATTGTGGATGAGGGAAGGAAGTCTAGAGAGCGGACATAGGGAATAGGAAGGGAATAATGAAAAAAAAATGGGGACGCAACTGGTGAACTGGAAGGAAAGCAAGGCAGAGGAAGAAGGAAGGGTGGGAAGAGGGATAAACAACATTAAAGATCTTTGAAAAATTATGAGGGGTACACATTAATTTAGCTTATTAAAATACACAGATGACACATAATTTCACATATATACATTTCTATGTTATATACACACATTGTGCACACACATATGAATATATATGTATAATTTGAATGAAGTTATACCACTGGAGATGATAATGCTTCCCCCAACAGCCATGAAATATCTAACAAAACTCCGGTGCCAACCATGGAGAACCTCCCTTTGAAGACCTGAATTCCATAGCCAAGGAAAAAGGGAGAATGGAATCCCACAAGTTGTCCTCTGACATCTACACATTCACTGTGTTGGTAATGCCCACTGCTCCACATAAAAATAAATAAATTAAAAATTAAAAATAATAAGCACCACTTGTAATGGAAAGAAACTGCTGCTCACTTAAGGACACAATATCAGTATCACTCATGAAATATTATTGAGTGAAAATATTTTTAACTTAAAGAATCAAACTATACACATTCTAACTAATAACCACTCTATAAAGCTGTTTATCCATGACTATGCCTAAAATACATTTTAACCTGCTGAATGACAAAATAAATCTGAATAAACATCATAACACAATTCATGACATTAGAGTCTTCCATTTTAATATGTACATTATTAGACCTGAAGGAGGGGTATATCATATATTATACATTACTTATCATACATTAAATTCTATATTAGATTATGGTTGTGGTTTGATATTTATTGAGCCTGATACAAACACACTAGCATGCTACTGATACAGAAGTGGAGACTGAGGCGATAGAATGAAATAACTGAAATTCCTAAGGGAATAAAATTTGAATTTATATTTAAAAATGACTGCATATTATATAAAGAAAAGATAGAGAGACTGTGTGAAGGTAAGGTGTACTGGTATTTATTAAACTTTTCCCTTAAATGGAGAAAATGGCTTTGATATGAAAATAATGTTCACATTTGACATTTTGTGTGTGTGTGATTTGATGTAGGAATCAGTGACTCTGTTTATACCACTAATGGGAAAAAACAGCTGCTTAAACAGTGTTTCCATGTTGTTAATGAATTACACAGTATGCAAACTCCTTTAATCACTAAATTTCTATGAACACGAACTGTCAGTTATTACTTGATTAATACTTGGGAGAAAGAAGCAAGGAAAGGCAACATAAATGTTGCTCGCTATGATTGTAGACACATTCTGAAATTAACTGATCA
Source organism: Peromyscus attwateri (assembly GCA_902168425.1). Taxonomy (NCBI): domain Eukaryota; kingdom Metazoa; phylum Chordata; class Mammalia; order Rodentia; family Cricetidae; genus Peromyscus; species Peromyscus attwateri. The sequence goes on along the minus strand of CABHPP010170935.1, from coordinate 14,698 downwards.
TCTTAGGCCACAGGAGAAGCCCTGGACACAGACAGGACACTGAAGCTCTCCTGCCAGTAATGATTATATTCACATTGCATTTGATTTACTCTCCTTTATAAATACTCTAATTTAAAATTACTTGAACTATGAGTGAGTATATTCATGCGATATTTTCAGATTAAAATTATTCACAAAGAAATATACACAAATCTTTGGTATTTTATGATTTAGAAGAAAGAATATGAATGGCAATTTAATATTGCCGTATGAAGTTTCTGATAACCAACATGGAATTACAGGTTCATAAAAACATCACCCCACTCAACAGACCTTCATGACACTACATAACAGATTGATTTTAAATGTAGTGTTGTGATTAGTCTCAGCGAACAGAGATTACTGTGTATAATTAGTTTTAGTGACTCAGAAAAAAAATATTATCTATAGTGATTGATGATACTCCAGCTATGAGTGTGAGAGTCAATAATTAAATTAAATTACTTTCAATGCATGAGAAGAGTTTATGCCATTTTAGTAGCTTAAATTGTCCTTATCTCAACAACGTCAGCAATGTTTTGGCTCTTAAATTTTCTTTAAGTCCTGTTCCCTCTAACAGATTTATATCCAAATTTCATTATACAATAATTAGTGAAAATTTTCAAATATAGTATATTTGCTGCATTGCATAAACATTTGTGATAGGCTATCTTCAAACAATTCTTCCTTGGGAATATTTTAGAAAACATTTCCTATTGTGAACAGTGACTTTACCTTTGTCCTTTGAGGCTGGGATGGTTTTTTTAAAAAATATATTTATTTGTCTGTTTGCTTATTTGGTTTGTTTTGAGCTGTAACTCTGTATATGTGTGCACGTGTATGTACAGTACCCACAGAGACAAAAGAGGTTGTCAGTTCCCCAAAAGATATATTTATGGGACAGAAGTTTTGTTTTGTTTTGTTTTGTTTTGTATTGTTTTGATATTTTTTGGAAGCCCCTTGGGCTCTTAACTCTGGGAACTGGTTTTTGTTTGTCTGGGTTTTTGTTTTAGTTAATGTAGCCTGCACCCTCCTAGGAACTTTGTTGGGTTTTTTTTTTTTTTTCTTCACTAATGGTCATTCAGATACTACAGGCAGAATCATTTACTTCAGCTGCTAAACGATGACAGCTTCACTTCACAACACAATTGTACTCTGACTTGTATAAGGATAGATATTTTAAAACTCTAATTTCCTTAAAAATTAGTAGTATTTATTTTGGGGGGCATCTGTTTTTCATTTATCCACTTCTACTGACTGTAGCCTACTTGAGGGCGGTAAGCCTGACTTTTTGAGTTCAGGTATTTGAGCTCTTACTTTACTGTTTCATAACAAATTATCAGTGGTTATAAGAAATCCCATGGTTAATGTACATTCTTTTGGGTCACTCTTTTCCTCAAATATCCTTTTAGTATAATTATCTAAACTTTTCTCTAAGCTATTCATTTTTCTGAAGAGCAATCTACTCACTTCCCATAATGGTCAATGCAATTGACTCCAGCATTTCAAAAACTGGATGAAGGAAAGGTATTTGGATCCCTGAACTAACATAGCAATTTTACCAAATTGACTGGAAATTTGTCTCTATTCTGCTTCTTCCTTTCAATGCATGCTATTGGCTCACCCTTAATGTTTCCTCCACAGGCAGATACAATGAAGCTTTCTCTGCTCAATTAGTTCAGTTTCCTCATGCGATTCTTTTTCCTATTATGAAAATATATTGAAATGAAAATCTACTCTTATTTCTTTCCCAGCTAATCCCCCACATACCTTGTGATTTATTGACTGTATTTATTCATTTACAAAATTGTTCTGACAGAAGAATAAGCGTCATAAAAATACAGTGAGTATGTCTAACTAGAAGTCCTACAGAAATCTTATTTATGATAATGTTCTCAGTGATTCAACTTAATACATGACAATAATTAAGTTTTATGTTAAGTTGTAAATATAGCCATCCACCACTGAATAATGGGATATGCAGTAGGTGATTTCTACATTATACAAATATCATAAATTTACTTATAGAATCTAAATGGTGCATCTTAATCACTCAGTGTACCTTCTTGATCAAATCAAGAGCTAAATTTTATATAAGTTGTATTAGGCTATGGCTGGCATAAAACATACATTATTTACAGGCTAAATTAAAGAACCACACTTTAGTATAATGAAAAATGGAAATGCAAGAACAAATGCAACTGTTATTTATTCTCAAACATCATATACTATACATAATCATGTGCTGTAATTGCCTGTGATAGGCAGTACAGAAGGTTTGTTTGAACTGGCATATCACAAACACATGAATAATCTTACTGTGCTGGTAGCTGTGATGGCTGCCCCATCCCTAGGAAAGAAATCTTCAGCTCTGTTACAAACTCAATATGTACATGGTCTGTTGCTGATGAGGTATCATTGTGGGGGGGTACATAGCTATATGTTATATATTTATGAGCAACATGAATTCAAAATGTCTAGCAAAAGACATCACATTAGGTCTTGAATATCAGTCACATACTTCAAACTATTTAATCTAAATTTTATGTATTAGCAATTAAATCTGAAATAATGTAACAGCAGGATAACTTTATTTTATTGTTTTGCCTCGACAATTTTCAAGATTTTTCTTTCAAAAATTTAAATCTCTTGATTTGCTTAACTATTCTCTATTCTTTATATTCTAAGGTTGTTCTCCTTAGTATTTATATTTAAGGATTTAACTCTTCTATCTGAGAATTCGACTCTTCTATTGAACTCTTTAAAGGAGCAGTTAAGGACTTATCCTATAGTCCAAGTTTTAAACTATATGCTCTCTTTCTTGATGAACTGAACCATACCTAATGCTCTCATGCCACCCTTAGAAATATATAATTTCTGAATATATAGTATAGAATATATAATTGCCTCTGAATATATAGTTCCAGTGTGATTCACCAACTGCTAAATCAATATTTCCATATGAGTAAGTGACTCATGTCAAAGTCTTCTAGGCATCACCTTCTTTCACTGTTTCTCCTTTGGTATTCTTGTTTAACTTCTATGTTAATTACAGTCACAATTCACTCCAACTGCACAGTGAATTTAGTTGTACAAGACAGTACCTTTAAGTGGTTCATGATTCGTCTTTACCCTCCCTTACAAAAAAGATCCTGTTTTTAGACACATTAAAGTTCACTTCCCATATATTTCAAAAAGACATTAATATTACCTACATTAATGTCACTACACTTTCAAACCAAATTATATCATCTGTGACCGTATGACTATAGATTCATCTCTTTTTGTCCTAGTAATACCTTCTGATCTCCAATTGCTTCTCCATACTATAAAAGAATAGCACTTTTACAATAGCATTAGTTTGAGATGATATTTAAAACCTCTTCAATGAATTTTTATTTCCTTTAAGACAAGGAGATAAAAATTCCTCATTTGACATGTAAGTCCTGCATCATATTTCCCCAGCTGACTGAGCATATTTGATACAATGTTTATAATGTGCAGCCAGTCGATCTGGGTTCAAATCCAAATGCTGTCCTATATTATCTTGTGAACTCTTTTCAGCTATCATGTTCTCTGGACCTCAGTTTCTAGATGAGTATGGATAGTTCCTATTTTCCATAAGTATTTAAAACATGAATGTGGTAATTAACAGAAAGCACACACCAAGAACATGAATTTACAGGTGTTTATCATGTTCTCATATGCATTACATTATCGTTGCCCTTACATTTTCTGCAACACAGTCATAAAATTTTGTTGTTGTTCATACAATGCACATTAGCCCACCTCACATTTTGCATAGGCTGCCTCCTCCATCTGGAGTGTTCTGCCTGTCCCAGACTCCACTATCCTTGACATAAGTTCTACCTCATCCTTCAGGTTACAATTTTATGAACCTGATCTAAAACTTTAAGCCATTCAAAGTGATTTCTGCATTCATTCAAGGAACATAAACAATTTTATTTTTTTTTTAAATTTTGCTTTGCTACTTATTTTATCATTGCTCTGGGAATGTGAAATGAGGATTATAACTGTTTTCTCACTGATTTGTGGAAAATAATTTAAAGTGCTTCACCTAGTCATATCAGGAGAACTACGCTGTCATTTCCTGGGGGAATTTTTTTTTTCTGTTTTTAAGTGTTTATTTAAATTTCTCTTATGAAATATACTTTGCTTCATTCTTCCCCCCCTCAACTCCACTCAGATCTTCCCCACTTCCCCTACCTACCCAACTTCATGTTCTCCCTCTATTTCTAAAAAACAAACAAGAAAACCACACAAAAAAACCTACCACAATAGATGTGGCACGTCCTTTGATATCACAGAGTTTTAAACAGACTGCTGCAAGGATTTTGGATTTCCCTGAGGGAATACACCCTCCTGTGCTTGAATCTGTTCTTTTTTGTTCTGCTAGTGAGATCTTACATGTTTCCAACTACAACAAAAAAGACATAGAAAACTGCTGTTCTTTGTTCTATTAATCTATAGAATACCAGGCACTGAGATATCTTCTACATGTCATTACTAAATATTTTTAATTTAATATGTTTAAATCTCTTTAGTAACAAAAAAAAATTGTTGCTACGGTTTGAATCTTGGATATCCCCACGGAGTCCATTTTAAAACTTGGGGTTCATTGTGGTACCATTAGGGACTGGAGGATCCCTGAGAGTTGGGGTCCAAAAATAAGTTCTTGTGTAACTGGGGCACGTCCTCAAAGTGGACCGGGGTACACTTCTTTGCTTTCCTTCGGTTCTTGGGTATAAGATTGTGTGGGTCCCTACAAACACTACAACCAGCAGAGAAACGAACTGCAAGAGGCAAGAATGAAACTCATTTCAGCACAACTTAGCCAGGCTGATTCAAACTTCTAGAGTCTGACACTAGGCCAGTTTATTCTAGATATATTTAAGTACAGTAGAATTTGGGAAAAAAAATTCCTGGTAACAATTATCTCAATCCCATGTACACAATTAAGCTTAAGGCATGACTACATCCAACCTCTTTGCAAATTATATGTGACCCCTATCTCAAGATGGGTTCTATAGTTTAAGGGCCTAGGATCTGATGTGGTCTCTGACTGAGATAACATAGAAGTCACACCAGGCTGTAAAGTACATACGACGTCTCTCCTAAGGATGGGTTCCACTGATGGAGAGACAAAGCTAAATGCAAAGATCTAGGCAGGGAGATTCTGAGTTACATACTTGTGAAGGATGTAGTTGAGGCCTGACTCTACAGATAGCAAAAGTCACCAGGTTATTTACAACATCTACAGCCTTCTGGGTAGAAAACAGGTATACATTACCTCCATTGAGATAATTGGTGATTAACTTTTAGTGATTAACATTCCTCGTTACTCTAGTGCTTATCTGTGAGCACTTATGTCCTTTACATAAGGTAAGTGGTTTTCCTCTATTAAGAGTGTCTTCCATGTTAGACTACCTCCTTACAAGCCCAATACACAAGAGACACTGGATCTCAGACTAGAACTTCAAAAACTAAGAATCAAAATCAAACTTTTTTTTTTTAAGATGGTTGCTCTAGGTATTTATCATGGTGAAGGACACCTGATTAATACACTTCTATCCTAATCTTATTACCCATTTTGTACACTGGGTAATGAGACACTCCTTATATACATTCAAATTACATTAGCATAAACAAAATTAAAATTAATCAGTAGGCTTACAAAACTCAATTGGTATTCTATTTTTTGGAAAAATAAAAATAATTAGCTTATCCCACAAAATGTTTTCCATAAGTTACATTATCAAATGTAATATCAAAATTAAAGAATTTTCTATATCACTGTAGACTAACGCTCCAATGCAATAGAAAACTAATAGTCTTGATACTTTTCTATTGCTCTGACAAAACACTATGGACCAAGACAAAAAATAAATGGGGGCATGGTGTTGGAACAATAGCTGAGGGCTTTTACATGTGATCCATAAGCATGATGAAGCATAAGAAAGAGAGCCAAACTGGGAATGGTATGGGCTTTTGAAACCTCAGGGTCCGTTCCCAGTGACACAACCCTTCCAACAAGACCATACCTCCCAAACCTTTCTAAAGAGGTCCACCAACCAAGGACCAAGCATTTGAATATATGAACCTATGGGGGGTCATTTTAATACAAAAAAAATAACACTGTTTCTAAGTTCCATATAGAATTATCAATTATGAAATGCAAAAGAAAAAAGTCTCATTTTTTTTCCTTAACATTTAACCATTCAATAAAAACAAAGTTGACAGAGAAAATGACAGGGAAAAGCCCAAGAGATCTCAATCCTTCCCAAAGAACTACAGGGAACTAATTAATGCTGAGAGTGAGAGAAATAGTCTTCTCCAGAGAAAAGCACATTAATTGGTTTTCCAATACCAAATGGTGAGCCAAGAAGATTGAGTACAGTGTATCTAGGGCTGCATATGTGTATACACATACATATATTCATATAATAACAATTAATAAAAAAAGGCATGGATATTAAAGAGAGCCAGGAGCAGTATATGGAAGGGCTTGGAGAAGAGGAAAGTGGAGGGAGAAATGATATAATTAAACTATAATCTTAAAAATAAAAGAAAAATATTTAAAAAGCAAAGAATAGTTTTATGATTCAGTGATCCAAAGAAGAGTTTCGAGTTTTGGGTCTGTTGATTCCTACTCATGCCCATAATAGAATGGAGAGCTTTTCTATATTTTAATATTCAGAAACATCTAAAAGATCACTCAAAGAAACACAATGTGGCTTCCAGTGTTCTTGAAAGGGCACAGTGTATTTCCTGACTCTAAGTCTCCTAAAGAACAAAACACTTGACTAGTAAATGTTATGCGATAAATGAAGGATAAAGGGGTCTGAGTTGACACTGACTTTCTGTTGTTCATAACTGGCAGCTATCCGTATCATTACTCCACTGTTTGCAAGACCAAAGACTTGCAGTGACATGATGAAAGTGCTTGGGCCATTTTTTCTTATTGTCCTATACCTTAATGATGGGCTGCAGTGAAACAAAGCTTGGAATAAACTCGACTGATAAAGAACATTTAGGAAGAGTCAGGAATCAGAGACAGCAGGAAACCCTTTTATTAAACTCTCTCCTTGTTTTACATTTATATGAGGTAAATCACTAGTTTCCTCTCTCCAGTCAGAATCAGAAGCATGATTTTCACCCTGCATGCTCTCAACTAGCTTCACAATCACAACTAGCCCTAAAACCACCATGTAATTTACAAGTTCCATAAAACCTCCGCTTCTGAATGATGCTGTATGATCTTACCTGGTGATGTTTCATCAATAGGGCAAATTGAAAACCAAATAAATGGATTTCATAGAGCATAACTTCTGACTTCAGCCACATTTAGGGCATGATTTTGTCTTTATTAAACCTCAAAACTTAATTTAAGTTCCCTCCACCTAAGGAGGAGACTATTTAGCAGATCCACCCTAGTAAGATCCCATAAAAAACATCCCTTGACTCATGAAAATTCCCCCACCTTTCCCCAAAATAGTCATCAGCTTTTCAATTCGGAGGCCTTCTAGTACTGCTACTCAGCCTGTGTTCACATTTTTTTTTACATTTTATTTTATTTAAAAGTTCTTATCCCAGCACTCGGGAGGCAGAGGCAGGTGGATCTCTGTGAGTTTGAGGCCAGCCTGGTCTCCAAAGCAAGTTCCAGGAAAGGCGCAAAGCTACACAGAGAAACCCTGTCTCGAAAAACCAAAAAAAAAAAAAAAAAAAAAAAAGTTCTTTTTTATTATTTTACATACCAACCTCCTCCCTCTCCTTCTCCTGCTATACCCCACCTCCCCCCACCCTACCCCCTATTCACTCCTCATGGGGGATAAGGCCTCCCTTGGGTAGTCAATATAGGCTGGCATACCAAGTTGGGGCAGGACTAAGCCCCTCCCTGCTGGATCAAGACTGAGCAAGACATCCCACCATAGGGAATGGGCTCTAAAAGGCCAGTTCATGTACCCGGGATAAGTCTTGGTCCCTCTGCCAGGGGTCCCACAAACAGATCAAGCCACACAACTGTCACTCACATTCAAAGGGCCTTGTTCGGTCCCATGCAGGCTCCCCAGCTGTCAGTTCAGAGTCTGTGAGCTCCCATTAGCTTGGGTCAGCCGTCTCTGTGGTTGACCCCCCCCCCATAGTCCCTCCTCCCTCTCTTCAACTCATTGAAATTTGTTGGCAAATAGATGGAACTAGAAAAAAAAAAATCATCCTGAATGAGGTAACACAGACCCAGAAAGAAAAGCATGGTATGTACTCACTCATAAGTGGGCATTAAATGAAAATCAAAGGATAACCAGGCTACCGTCCACAACCCCAGAGAAGCTAGATAAAGAGGAGGACCATAAGAGGGTCACACTTGGATCACCCCATGAAGGGGAAATGGCTAAGTCCTCCTGGATAAACTAGGGGGTGGGTGAGCAGTGGGAACACGAGGGATCTGGATGACCAAGTTGCGGGGAGGCAGAGAGGGAGACAAATGAAAAAGATATCTTGACAGAGGGAGCCATTAAGGGGTTAGAGAGAAAAACGTGGTACTAGGGAAATCCCCAGGAACCCACAAGGATGACGCCAGCCAGGACTCCTACCAATGGTGGAGAGGGTGCTTGAACTACCTTCCCCTGTACTCAGATTGGTGTCTACCCTAATTATCATCATAGAACCTACATCCAGTGACTGATGGAAACAGATACAGAGGCCCACAGTCAAGCACTTGGCCAAGCTCCTGTATTCCCTTAACAAAAAAACAAACAAACAAACAAACAAAACTTTTTTTATGCTAGTCTGCTATTTCCTTTTACACATTTTTCACCAATGAGACCAAGGGCATAGCCAGAAACTGGCTTGACATTCCTTGTCACAAACTACATCAGTACTACTCATAAAAATGTCCATTTAGAACCTTAAATGGAACTTGTTGCAGTATTCCATGAATCTTCTCATTTAGTAATATGGTAGAAATAGTCTTCCATAAAATTGAATGGCACACTGGAGTGAAAGAAGGCTTGAACTAAGAATCCTACAATGGAAGAAAGACAAGCTGTGATCACCCTAGAGCTTGTGTATGAGCCATGAAGCATTATCTCTACTACTAATCATTATAGTGAGCAAGTTTGTGTGTGTGTATGTGTGTGTGTGAATGTGTGTGTATGTGTGTGTGTGTGTGTGTGTGTGTGTGTGTGTGTGAGAGAGAGAGAGAGAGAGAGAGAGAGAGAGAGAGAGAGAGAGAGAGGTGTCTATCTGTTTTAATCCTCTCATGCTCTCTGACAAGACTTCTATTATATGTTACATTTTAGGACATGTCCTCTGACTTTGTTCAAAATTTTTGATTTTAAATTGTGTCAACTGCTAGGCTAAATCTTGCCATACATAAATTCACCTACTACCATTTATCTAGTATATGTATTTTTATTCTGGTCTATAATTCTTCTTTAAGGATCTTTAAAATGACCATTCTTAGAGTTTTAAAGTTAGAAGAGTATATTTCAAAAAAAAGTCTAACTGTAGAAATGTTTGGAGTCTAGGTAGGAATTTTAATAGTGTTATAATTTCTATGCATCATTAATTTCCTCTTCTGCCTGCAGTGGTTTCATCTTCCCACTGTTCAGCATCATTATATACCCACCCTGTTTACATCTCCAGGAAGTACTTGAAAATGTCAGCAGATTTCTAGGGAATGTGAAGTGATTTCAGAGTAGAATAAAATATTTGTGAAATATTATACATTGCACGGCCTTGGTGAATTAGCATGAATTTTCCCTCTATCCTCAGCATTGCTTTTGCTTACATAAAAAGAGCTACCTACAGCCCCCTAATGCTACCATGACTAAGAGTCCTCACCATTAGACTTTAGAATGAGAATGAATAGCTGTAAGTAGGGACAGCTGGCCAGCCTTGCAAGTCCAAAAGCAAAACATTAGAGCTGTTAAGATGGTTCAGTTGGTAGTGAACCATGAGGCCACAACTTGTGACATGAGTTTGATCCCTGCCCCTCCACACATAATTTTATTTTTTTTTTTTGAAAAGGAAAGAATTGTATGATAGACCAATGCCGTCACTGTCCAAGCTCCTCTCATTTAAATAACAGCCTCTCATAAGCTAACCCACCCTTGTACTCCCTTACTTGGATATTTATTATAATATCTGTGATGAGTCCAAAGATCTATAATTAGAGAAGGAAGAGCCTTTCTGCCTAGGCAATCTAACCTATAGTTAGAGCTAGATGGATTTCATGTAGTTACGTTTGAAAGAAATACCAGGGAACTATAAAAGGACACGTATTTCTTGTGGATCAATCGAGGAATGAAATGATCACATAGTAATTAGGCAAAATTCAACACTGTTTTCAAACAGCACCTCTCTCAGGGAAAATTACAAATGGCATGGTTCTGATTCAAAACAAAGGTTTAATCAGGTTTCCTTATGGCAACTATCAACAAAACAAAATAAAAGTTGAAAACCAAGCAGAGATGAGTCACTCCACAACTTTGTGGCATATATATATTTGTGAATATACGTTGTAAAGAGTTATTGAAAGGAGAGATTTGCGAAGTCCTCCTTTTCCTTTCAAAAAGAATGAGTCTCTGAAGTTCCAAAGACTTTGTATTCCAGAAATGTATTGATAAAACACCCTGTTATAGGAAATGCTGTTTGAGTGGAAATTGCTGAACAGGAAATAACGAACAGGCAAATGCAAGAATATGCAGTGGCTATTTGAAGAATTTGTAATCATGTGGGTTTTTTTTATAAAGACTTTGAGCTGCTGATTGAAAAGGTCTGTGCTTATCATAAAATCAAACAAGTAAGTACTTGTATTAAAACGAGAGAAAAATCACTTTTTCTTATAGCCTAGCAAATTGCAATCAATATCCTGCTTGCCTAGTAGTTGAGATATTTTTATCAATTTATCTGCAATTACCAAAGAAATATCATGCTGAGGTAATTACATGCTGTGCCCACTTTTTGAAAAGCAGCATTTTGTAAAAGCATGCTTGGATATATCTATTGGCCCTGCAGAAATTCAAAGGCAAGCTCTAGGAACTGCTGAGGAAAATGAATTAAACTTTACAATTTCATTTCAAAGTTCTATAGAGTTTAGAACTAGCTGCTAGTTACAAGACAGGCTCAGTTATGGGTCTGATTTTCATAATTTCAGCTGTATCTCTCTGGAAAGGCCTATCCTTAAGAGATAATATCATTTTGCTTATATTGTCTAAGATGCCTGCTGCTTTTGTTAATTATAAATCATCTGTTCCATATGTTTTCAAAGTATATAGGTAGTACAGAAGTGGAAATTATCATAGATACCTTTTTATGTCTATTTACAATACGTCAGTTACTATTTAAAGTATTTCACATGAATTAGTACATTTGATCTACAACTCATATCTCAATGGTGCAAAGAAGGATATATAAGATAGACATTTCATCTCTTGTTTGTAGAGCCCTTGAAAACAATAGTCAAACTGTGAAGCCAGTGGTCAACCCTCGTACCCTAGAGCTTGACTGAAAAGCAATATTTCCTCTAATATAAAATACTCAACCAAGTAAGAACAATAGTTGTCCAAAGCAGCCACCTTTCAGGGAAATCCAGAAAAACCTTCAAGGACTATCACCTTTATTGTTACACATAAATAAATAAAAATATTATGGAAAAAAGGTGTTTTAGGCACCTTGGAGAAAATAAAACAGATATAATAAACATGTAGTTTTGAGACAGTAAACTAAGGTAGTACCAAATCTCAATAATGGTACCTATACAAATTGTTGTGAAATGTAGCATATTAGAGATTGCTATACCTTAGAAATGGTGGCTAAATTGTGAGATAATGACTTTATCTAAAGGAAAATTTATTGTTTAATGTATTATTGTTTAATGTCTATGGAGTTCATTGCTTCCTTTGTTGTGGAATATGATAATTTTAAACAAAATATCGTACATTTAATGCTACTGAGAAAATCATCACAGCAGAACTTAGAGCTATAGTGTTTTGTGATTATTGTAGCTCCTAGTGAGAGAGCACCTCTCAGTGGTAGGAAGACATTACTATGCAAAATAGAGAAAAAACTGCCATACTTAGATATTGCTGAATTTTTTAGGTTGTAACTTTTTCTTGTGAATTTTCCTCTGGGTCTTATCTTCTCACTATTTTTCCATTAATTATCATTAGCAGAGAAACATACACAATACAATATTTATTATTTATTTTACATATTTTATTGATTCTTTGAGAATGCTATGCAGTGTATTTTGATCATATTCAACTCCAGTTCATCCCCTTAACTCCTCCCAATCTCACATTCACTTTCCTAATCCCTCCCCATTTCATGTGCTCCGTTTTAATGACCCACTCACTCCAATGTGTGCTGCCAATATACTCCTGTGTATGAGGTCGTGCACTAGGAAGTATCTCCTGAGTGAAGTAAACAGTTTCTCTAAGAGAAGCCATCTACTATCCTTATCACCTTAGTTAGGGGTGAGAGCTTATAACCCCTTCATGCTCTGTGCTAGCATACTGACTGGGTTGATCTTGTGCGGAAATGATAGCTGCTGTGAGTTCATGAGTATGGCAGCCATGTGCAGAAGACAGTGTTTGGCTTTTGTCTTCCCCAACCTTTGGCTCTTAAAACCTTTAGGACCCTTGTTTCATGATTTTCCCAGGGCTTTGGAGGGGGAGGGTGTGATCTGCACATCTCGTTATTGTTAAGCACTACACTGACACAAGTTCCCTGCACTTTGACCAGTTGTGAACAGAGACACGGCCAGATTTTCAACCAGGCACGTGTTGCCTCCTATGAAACAAGCCTTAAATTCAATCAAACTGCTGTTACTTATCCTGTAACATGAATACCACTCCTATACTCATGAATATGTCTTGTCACATTAATCATTATTTCAGTTTTCAGGATTCACAGCTGTATAAGACTTGATAACTAACCCCTTCCCCAGCAAAGCTACACAGCACCTCCAAGTACTAGCCAGCATGGAGGATGCTTCCTATTCTGTATATACATGATTTTCTGCGTCAGGTCACTAAAATTGGTGTCTTCAAACAATAGTGTCTTATGATCAAGTTCTGGTGAGCAACCAAGGGCTATGACAATAGCTTGTATTTGGAGGGTTTGGGGACAGAACACAATAAGCTTTCTTTTTAGGAACCTATGTTTCCTGGGATATACATACCCTGTGTGTGGAAACTCCAATTAAACTTGAATGTATATTTATTTCTATATGCATATGAAATAGAATGATCAAGTTTCTTTCTTCTACATAGGGCTAACCAGTTTTTTTCACCATCATTTGTTAAAATGTACCATTTTCCAATTACGTTTTGGTACCCCTGAAAAAAAATCTGGTAGCTGTAGGTGTGTGGACTTATATCTGGGTTCTTGATTCTAATCCATGGTCCAATATCTTTGTTATGCCAAGGTCATGACATTTCTCCTACTTTGGTTCTGTCATTGTACTGGCTGGTTTTGTGTGTCAACTTGACACAATCTAGAGTCACCAGAGGAAGAAGCCTCAGTTGAGGAAATGCCTCAATGAGATCCAGCTATAAGGGATTTTCTCATTTAGTTATCAATGGGAGAGGCCTCAGCCCATGATGGGTGGTGCCATCCCTGGGTTGCTGGTCATGGGTTCTATGGGAAGGTGGTGGACTGAGCAAGCTATGAGAAGCAAGCCAATAAGCAGTTCTCCGCCATGACCTCTGCATCAGCTCCTGCTTCCAGGATCCTGCAGTTTGAGTTCCTGTCCTGACTTCCTACAGTGGTCAACAGCAATGCTGAAGTGTAAGCCAAATTTCTTTTTGGTCATGGTGTTTTGTCACAGCGATATAAGCCCTAACTAAGACAGTAGTACAACTTGAAATCAAGTATAATGGTAGCACTAGCAGCATTTTTATTGTCCGGGATTGTTTTAGCAATTGGGCATCTTTTCTGCCTCCAAATACATTTTATGATTTTGTTTTAAAATCTATGAAGAATTGAGTTGGAATTTTGGTAGAGTTTTCAGTGAATCTGTAGATTACTTCTGGTGAAATAGCCGTTTTGAAATATTAATCCCATGTACACTGGAGGTCTCTCCATCTTCTGTTGTCCTCTTCAAATTCTTCATTCAGTGTTCAAAAATTGTCATTTTGAAGATAGCTCACTTCTTTGGTTGTGTTTCTTACAAGGTAATTTTTCTGAGGCTACCATGAATAGGAATGTTTCTCTGATTTCTTTCTCAGTCTCTTGGCTTTGGTATATAGGAAGGCTATTGAGCTGAGTGTGTCAATTGTATTACCTCCCACTTTGCAGGATGTGTTTTTCAGGTATAGGAGTTTCCTGGTGGAGGCTTTGGTGTCTGCCGTGTAAAGAATCATGTAATATGTAAACAAGGATAATTTGATTTCTTCCATTCCTATTTGTTTTCCTCCTACTTCCTTTTCATATCTTATTTGTTAGAGGTGGTGAAAATGGAAATCTTTGTCTTGCACCTGCTCTTAATGAGAATATTTTTCGTTTTCCTTTCTTAAAATACTGGTGGCTATTTTAGAAGTGGTTCTAATGTGGATCTGACAAAAAACGTGTATTGTTTGATGTGTGGGAGTCGTGGTCCCCTCCTATTGATATATATATATATATATATATATATATATATATATATATATATATA